>BMAW01132833.1:798768-827306 GCA_019974015.1 Nephila pilipes | reverse complement strand
TGGAAAAGCGTTGGAACGATTGTATCACCCTAAAAGGTGATTAACAAAAGATGTTATGTTGATGAATAAAAAAAAATTTTGTAAAAAAAATTTTGTTTTCAATTTTAGACTCGGGAGTTATTGATCGATGTGTTAGATATTCTATGCTGTTACTTTCAGCACCAAAGTTTCATATGATAATATTGAAATTTAGCTCAATTTAACGCGTTTTTCGGTTGAATCAACGTGAAAGGAATATAAGTATTCAAGAAAATGTTCATTCAGTAATTTTTTAAAACTTTTAAATGTTAAAAGTTTTAGTTTCCTCCAGAAAAAGAAAAATATAAATAACTATACAAATTTTCCATTATCGAAAATATTTAGGTTTTTCGAAAATGTCTTAGCCTTCTTGTTAATTAAGTATAATTTTTTTATGTTTGACTGTGCCTCTATTTTCGTCAGAATCATTAAAGTACTTTTAAGGTTAATTGTGATGAACTAAGGTTTGGAGAGATTTCTTAGTGAATATATTATTTATATTTTATTAATATAGGTAAAAATAAATATCAAGAAATTACGAAAATGAAGTTTCATGATTTCTTGTATGATTATTCCTTCTAACTAATTCTATTAAACTGAATACTTATTTTATGAATAAATAACATTTAACTATTTTACTTCCTTTTGAAAATAGATTACTATCTTTGATTGGAATAGATTAAATCTTGATATATATTTGTAAATTGGTTTTTCTATAATCGCGCAGACAATCACAGGAATATGTAGTGCACTTAATTTAACAAAATTAGTCATAGCTCATATAATTTATTAAATGTTTTCATGTAAAGAGTAAAACCTCTCCAAAATTTATCGATAGATTCAATATTATCGCGAGAAATGTTAAGCTATGTTTTATGGATTTTAACAACTTGAAGTGCATGTCAGTAGCTTATAGTTTTCATAATTAGTCTTTATATGAGAATTTCTTAAATCCACGTATTTGTAATTATTAACATTATCCATAAACTACCAATTCACTAAATTATTTTTATTAACGATATTAAAAACTTAAATAATGCACAAATCGAGCAATTTTGAGTTTCTGGTTAGCAATTAATGTGTTTCCCTTATTTTTATGTTCCCTATTTTTTTTTAAAGTAATGGGTTTAAATACTATTAGTGACTAAATTATTAAGCCTTTTGGTTATACAATTTAGTGAGCTCACCATCTCAGATAATGATGGTTAATTTTAATCGCTATCTTCTGATTAACAAATTAATGTGGGAGTAATCCCAAGATTTCCCATTTAAGCTTAGAAAAAATAAAGTAATGATTAAAAAGTAATGCAATTTTTTCCTTCTCATTAACATTGTTTTCGTTATCTAAACGTCAGATAAAAATTAATAAAAAAGAATTCTTCCAGCCCATTAATACCATTTTGGCCATCATTTTGTGTATAATTCTGAAAGGATTTTTTCCCCTTCAAAAGCAAAGGATTAAGAGAAATTCGCCGTCAGAAACTAATTTCAGCTGTCACATTTAATAATCTCGGAGAGTGGAATGCTTTAAAATTAAAAAAGAAGTAGAATTCATAATTATGAGTTCATTAATGCGCAGTGAACTTTAATGAAGTGTACGATTTTGGTTCAGTAGCGGCTTTTTGCATGGGCTTTTTATGTTCAGCATTAAAAAGAATTATTATCAAAAATCAAAATAAACTCAATTACTTTAAAATATTGGAAATTTCATGAAATAAATATAAAGTATATTAACATGAATGGTTTCATTTTTATACTGAAAAATTGTGTTACTTGAATATCCGAGTATTAATGTGGTAAATAATTTACATAGGAACTACAAACTCTTATTTCGCAGAAAATAAGAATAAGAAATATATTCTGTTTACAAAAGTTACCGAAAAATATTGTAAACATTTTAGTAAAATATTGTGCATTGAATAGAACCAAATAATTAAATGAAATCAGGGATTTGTGAAATATAACTCATCTTGATGCAATTTTTTTTGTAAAATATTTATGTATGCATATTTGACTATTATTTTTATTAAAATATTTATTAAATATATATGAATACCGACTCCAATAAAACTTCTGATCAAATTATACATTTTGATATAATTTAATTCAATTTTGGTGGAATAAGAATGAATTGGTGATATATGTATTTTTAATGATTGAGTATTTATTCACTCGTATTATATATGTACAAACAACTTTTCAACATAATTTCGACGCATCATTATTTAAAATAATATTGAGAAGTTTATCAATAATTATAATCATACATCAGAAAATAATGTATATGTAATGTTGTTGCTTAGTTTCATAAATGAAGTAAAGTTTAAAAAAATTATAATTAAAAGAATATCAAAATTATTCATTATTTTTCTGCGTTACGTGTTTAACTAAAAGAACCTTGTGCTGCAATGTTTAACTGCTAGAAAATATATTTTTGCACTAAAAACATTTCATATTTATTTCCTTCAATTAGTTTTATGTAAAATAAAATTCTATTTAATTTTTATTTCTCATGAGAGATAAATTTAATATCATTAATCAAAATATCAATTAATAATATTTTTCACACTCAAATATATTCACTAAAGTTAACAGTTTCCAATTAATTGATATTTTGAGCAAAATTTTCATTGATATTATAATTATTTAATTAGTGAAGCTAAGGAACGTTGTGATGAAGAGTTTCAAATTCAGTTCAGATTTAAATAATAAATTTTCAGATAGTTTCCATCTCATTAATTGACATTAAATATATAATTAAACTTTCCAATTACATTACATTCTGATTCTAAATAAAGTTTTCTCAGGTTGACCATGTTGTATTTTCTGAAGAACAGATTTTAGATTACGATTCTTTAACATAATTCTTTATTTAGGATAGTTCCGACTCTAGCCTTAATTCGGAATTAAACGAGTAGTTTCGAATTTCTTTAATGCACATGAGAATCAACTTAAGTTCCAAATATCATATACAGAAAGCGAGCTGGAGCACAGCCCCTACAAAAATTAAATGTAGTAATTCAAAACATATTATGTTGAGAAGAATTTATGCAAATTAGTAGAACTGGATATACATACACTTGCAACGTAGGTAATCCCTCTTTTGGCTCGAAATGTTTATTCAGTGAATATACCTGGCTCCTTTTCTCTTTCCCCCCTTTAACAAACAAATGTCTTCCAAATGTTTTTTTAATAACAGACGGTACGTTTTTTTTCCCCATCGGCTGCCGTCAAATATATGTAGCACATCTCTTTTTATGTAGACTCCAGCCGAACTGTTTTGTCTTCCGAATTCTACTCCTAAGTCACTTTTTTGTTTCGGGAAAACATTAGTATCGACCGTTGCTGGAGCCATAGTGGGTGAGGGGAGAATAATCTATCTAGAAAATTTTCGTTAAAAAAATCGTGCATTCAAATTCATGGAAGGAAAACTACTGTGTGCCCTCTCTACTCCATGCCATTTATTTCAAAAGTAACGAACATAGTCTTTTTCTTTTATTTCCATTATCTTTTTTTTTTTTTTTCATTTTGCTAAATGTGAGAATTCATAAAAAGGGAATCTATTTTTTCAAACAATAATGACCTTTACATATTGTACACCACGCAACAAATTCAGCCATCGTTTCAACAAATGAACTGCATAATTCAAGTTCTTTTCAAGGCATTTCAACTTCATGGCAGAGAATTTGAGGATTTAGAACATACACACACACATTGTGTTATGCAAATTTGATTGAAATCCTATGACAACAAATCACAGAAAAAAAGGAGAGGTATACATTTTTCTTATCTTATAAAGTAGCATTTTAAATAACATTTACTAAGGTTGTGACCAAAAAAAATTAAAAGATTCGTACATTCAGGAATGATAATTTTTCAGCATATTACTTTAAGATGATTATGCAAAAACACATAAAAGCTTATTTCTTTTATAACTTTATGTACTTTTATTATTATTTATTATGTAAAATAAAAATTATTATTGAATAATTTATCCAAGTGATACCGTATTTTAAGAAATTAAGAAAAATTTGGAATTTATCATATTTTTACTTATTATTGTTAATAGTTAATTACTTGTATGGTTTACTAGAATCAAAATTTAAATGGAAATGCAACTAATGAAATTGAAATCTTCGCATGTTTCGATTACAATGGATTTGATGAATAAAAGAAAAACTTCGCTTCTTTTGTAATTTGTTTGCAAAAGAAGCGAAGAAAAATGAATTATATTACGTTATATTACATTCTAAATTTTTCCAAGGGCTGGAAAAAATATTTTCTAAAAAACGAATTAAAAATGTTTTCACATTATTTTTAATAATGACATTAATATTTTTATATTTCATTCAAGTAGTATGCTTTTGCATAAACAAAGTACAAAAAATGGTAATAAAATGAAAATATTAGAAAAAATAGCTCAAATAATTCAAAACTTGAATTATGTTTTCTTTATCTTTTTCTTTTCTTTCTTTCTTTTTTTTTTGCTTTTCAGTGAAAAATTTAATTCCTTTCTTCTTTGAGATAATGATTATTTGTCTTTTTTTTCAAAAACTACCAATTAAAGTTCTCTAAAAATTACTGATAAATAATTAACTGCTGATTTCCATAGTGAATGAGTAACTTTTACATTCCTCAAATCTTTTAATTACAAATTTATAAGCTATTACAAAGAGAAATTCGTTTTTTTCATATTAATTTGATATGATGTTGATAAATTTAATGTAATACAATACATCAATGAAATATTGAATATTCAATATTCTTATCTATTAAATGTTTTTAATAAAAATAATTCAATAATTATTGAAAACTCGATTTTTATAATTAGAAATATTACGACGCACTTTAAAACATGCATAACAATTGCATTAAAAAGAGCATAAAACGTAAAAAAATAATTAAAAAAAGACGAAAAAGAGATGTCAGCCTTTATTTTTTTTTGCAAAAAGGAGAGAAATTTATTCTCCGAATTCTTTCATAATCAAGACTGCTAGAATCTTTAAGGAAGCTAGAGCGGAATTTATTCCCTAACTTTTCCCATAATTAAAACTACTTGAATTCTTAAAGTGGCAGAATGCTGTCAATTAAGTTAAAACGTCCAGCCTGTTCTACAATCTAAACCCTCCCGTAATGCAACCTGATGGATAACGGATAACAATAATTTCGGTTTTTAATTTTCTCCTTGATATTTCTATGCAATTAATAGCGTACATAGAGCATGGTATTCTTGATAAAATTTAAATAAATTCTATTGCTATTTCTTCAATTCATTACTATTATGAAATTGATGGCTGTTATCTATTACTATCATAAAATTTTATTATCTCTATGAAATTTTATCAATTTGTAACGAATTGTCTTCGTTGTGATTAAGAGACATAGTGAAGCAACAAATATAAGACAAAAATCCTTTAACCTATTTATTCTGTTTTTGAATAAACAATGTTAAAAATAAATTAATAATATGGATCGGTTAACTTATGGCATCCTAAATTAAATATCATAATGAAGATTTTTCTATTTATCTGGAATTCTGAACTGTCGATTTCAAAACTCTGGATTGGATTCAAGTAGATTTCTTGTAACGGGACTCGAGGCTGAGATATACACGCTTAGTTTATTGCTTCATAATTACTTGCACCTAATTAGTGTTCCAGTGAATCTTTTTAATTTATGTCTCCTCTACTATTTTACATACACCATGGTTTTTTCAAGAAGGGAAGTTCTCTTATTAAAATTTTGCAATAAAGCAGCCTCAAAGAGAAACGTGCCTGAGAACCCGATACAAAATAACATTTGAATCATTTTATCATTCAATAACTATATTAATTTAAACATAGTTCATGAACGATATAGTAGATAATTGCAAGATATGTCTTGTTATATAATTATGTATATTGCGAAATAAATTTAGAAGTGTTCAACAAATACAAATACGAATGAATTTTTGACTGTGATATAGAGAATACGTAAAATTTGTAATCAATTTTCAAAATAAAAAAGTTAAGTCGTAACGAAGCACTGAAAATATAAAATTTATGGAAACGTTTTGAATTTAAAAAATACTGTATTGAGTTGTCTATCATCAGTTATTAAGAAAATTTAAATAAACTATTTTTCAGTCATCTAATAAGTTTTTTTTTATGTTAAAGGAATTAATACTATTCAGAGGCTTATCATTTTGGCTACATTATATATTATCAGAATGTAATTTTTTTTATTTACGATACGCTTTGTAATAATATTTTAGGTTGAGAATCTCAATCTTACCTTTTATTGTAAGAAAGTCACACATGAGTATAATTTTATTTTATAAATTTTTTCAAGAATTTCACTATAAAAACTATTTAGAGTGCTTTTCAGAAAGAAAAAAAAACAGAACTTCTAAATATTCTCGTCCAAACCTGAAATTATTCAAAAACCCATGAATCAAATGATTTAGTTTATCCAAAAATTCGAGTAGAGTTTTTATGAAAAAAAAATTTAAAATTGCAAGGTACAATTAAATATACACGTGAAATAAGTCGAATAACTAACTAAGTAAGTGTTATAAATATATTTAAAACAAACTTTATGTATGATATAAATTTATTTTAAAAACAATTCGTAATGAATTTTATTTCATGAGTATTCAGTACAGATAAAATTCGTATTTTGAGTATCATGTACCTTAAAGAATTCTTGATAGAAAAGACAACGTAAGGTAAGGGATTCAAAGTAATTTGATGCTTGAGTATACTGACATAATTTATTTAAGTATAAAGTCCCATAATATAAATGCAAAAGCTCTTATTATAGTCGTAGTAATAAATCTTATTTAACAAGCCTTATAAATTCGTGTTAAAATCAAAAATTAATACACATAAGAAGGAGTGACTTTTTCATAATTTAAAATCAATAAATAAATCTAAACATGAAAAACAATTGCTTATAAATATACAATTAAGTATCTATTTGTAAAATATAATACTTGTGCTTTTGTTTTTAGGCAGAAAAGTCCCTTTATGATTTTATTTTCCAATCTAACATATAACTAAGTCTGACATATAACTGATATATAACTAAGTAATAATCTGACATATAACTTTTTAGTCACATATAACTAAGATAGAAACATACTCTAAGTGAAAATATGTGAGTATAATGTAAATTATATGCAAAAAATTTATTAAAGGATAAATTTTAAAATCATATCTCCAGAATTACTCTATTTCCATTAAGCCATACATTGACTTTATAAACAGCCTATACACATGGAATCAACAAATATAGCGTTAACCCTTTTTCTAACCTTTTGTCTGATTAACAGATACATAGCCTCAGAACACAGGCCCACTTCTTCGTTCTTGGAATACTCTATCCAGGTATTGTCTAGCTAAGGCAAAAATACATTCGAAAGGTCTCATCTTATTCGACGAAGTCTAAATCAGCCTAATTGCAATCGGCCTTCCTTGTCTAGTTGGCTGATTGGGAGGAGGTTTGTTGGATATTTTCGGAAGGTTTGATTACATGGCTTCTGATAAATGGGTGCTAACTGAAGAAATAAAGGATTTGTTCACCCTCGAATGAGACAAAGTAAATTTCGAAATACCTTATAGGAAAGTCAACACGATTTTATTGAATTTATAAGAGCGTAAAATCAATCTGTTGGGGGGGAGGGTCGGAAGTCAATTCCTCAGAAGCAAATGTAATTTTATTCTGTGCAATCAATAGGTAGAATTGATTATTCATAGTTTCTCTATTTACTCAGAACGGAAATAGATACTACTGAGTTCTTATCTAAAGGGAAACCTTATTTAGCATCTATATTGTTTATCTGAAGTTATGTTTTTCAACGTTATTATAAAAGATTACTTGTTGAGAAAGTTAAATTCTTCTTCTCAGAAAAGCAATGTCGAGAAAAACATGTGCATTATGTATGAGATTAATAATAATGAAAAACAAATTTACATATATTGCAGTTGATATTCATAAGTAAAACATTTAGCAATATCTTTATTTAATCATGTAATATCATAATATTTCTTGTAATTTAATATCATGTTATGTATTATAACTCTAATTTTTGATTCCAAGCTGTTTAATGCGTATTTAATAGTTATTTTATATAACAATAATATTTTCTTGTTATATTCCCTGATTATTTATATGATAAAAACTCTGAATTATTTTCTTGTCTTTTATTCTATTTAATCTTATTATATTGAAAGGGTTTGAATTCTATAATTTCTGAGAAAATTATACCGAGATTGAATTACATGCTTTGTTATGAAGTTTTGAGAACCGAAACTAGAAACATTAAAAGTATTACAATACCATAGCTATTTTAAAATAGGATTTCACTTATTTTAAATTAAATAAAAGCATTCATTCTAACTGTAATAAATAAAATAAATCCATACAATAATAATTCTGAAAAATACTTATTACTCGATCATTTTTTGTCATTTACTGTAATAAAATTCCTACTTTTAAAAAATCAAATTTCCTTCATTTAAAACAAAGTATACATTCCTACATAATCTCACATCTAATTATTTTAGTGATTCGTTTCTTTTCGACATTTTTAGCCAATGTTTCTCAGATAATTCAAAATGATAGTCATCAATGAGGGTTTAAACAATTAACTTAGTACGCGCAAGGCCCTAAATGTTAATTTAAATAAAATAATAATAATTCAATTATGTTTATTAAAAATTAAAATATTTCATGATTTAATAACTATCATTATACTTCTGCAACGAAGTTGACGTTTCCGAACTTTTTGGGTTGCGGTAGCTCAGAGGTCATGGTTGCAAGCTCACGGCCAATTGCGCTCGAGTCCTGGTTCTACCAAAGCTCCTTTTCCGAAATAATAGGGTTGGTTCGTTGAATTTTTATTTACGTCCTACTATAGAAACAACAAGAGGTTTATTGGCAACGGACCTCGTAATTTTGAACCTCGGTCAAGTGACGAAGACCATTCCTGAGTTGGCACCACCCTCTTCTAACTGCCACACCACGTCAACGAGAGGACTTTGATTCTCGAAATATTTGAAGTGAATCAGCCCGGCTACACGGCGGGTCTTTAATTGCATAAGGTTCGTACCCAAGACTCGACTTAAACCGCCGGCCTATAGTCCGCGACCATAACCCCTAGGCTACCACAGCTACGCAAAATTATAGGAACTACTGTACATAAATTTAAAACAGTGACATACTCCTCATGTGATTTCGTGTGGCATCTTTGTCAGTCATGTACCAACTCGTTGGTTACACTCTTCATCCAACCGAGATTCTGAATTGCTACAATTACCGTGAAAAGACATCTCGCTGTTTTGAAGCAGGGGGTTAATTTAAGTCTAAACAAGTCTAGAAAATTTAGTAATGTTTTAGTACTTCTTTTTCTTATCAGAAAAGATATGAATTCCTCAACACGTCTTAGCAACTAATCATTCTTCCTATTAATTTTCTAACCTATTCAAAAAAGACATTCAAAAAGTACAAATGTTATTAATTGAAACTGGGAGGGTTTGGAATAAGAAATGGGAACGAGGTAACTCAATGTAGTGGTAATTGGCGAAGATTTGTCTTTTGTAAAGAAGTCTGTGAGTATGTCGACTCTCACCTCCCCAAAAAATAGTCTTCATAAGGTTTCCAGCCGATGAGACTATCATCGCCTTCTTTGGAGTAGTTTCGCGGATGCAACACATTGACTTGATAATTGCATGTTTTTGGTGTATATAATGAGGAATTCAAATTTCATCGGCGGCGACAACTCGACAGAAATGAAGGAAACAATTCAACCAACAATTCGACTCATCCTTATGTATACATATATATATATATATATATATATATATATATGTGTGTGTGTGTGTGTGTGTGTGTATAGGTGGGATTTGTTTTGAACTGAAAAGCTTTACTTTTTATAGAATGTTCCAAAACAAGTAGAAATTACATTAAAAAATTGAATGACGACTGAAATTACATTGCTTTTCTTTTTTTATTTTTTGCATTTTTGCTGTAAAAATATCGAATGACATAATCCAAAAATATTGCGCTAATTAAATTTCAACAATATATAAAAATGGTAAACGCATTGAAATCCTAAATAATTAATAAATTTGCTCTCAATTTGTTATGTAACTATTTTTCTGTTATTTAAATTTCTGTTTGAAGCTAAACAAGGATTTCAGCGATGTAATAATTTCTCACGAAGAAAATAATGAAATTTTAATTAAAATTAAGCCAATTTTAAATAAGAGAAAAAATTATTGGTACACTTTAATGTGGTTAAAAATTATTAATGAGACAAGAGCAACGAAATTAAAAACAACATGTCATACATAAAAGTATTATAGTAATTTAAGTTTATTTTTAACTATGAACTCAAAAGTTGTTAATGAGATAAACTTTACAACTAATTTGTGAGTGAAAGTGGTAGTAATTTCTTATTGATAACTCTTTAAACTTCGAAATATTATTATAATATATATATATATATATATATATATATATATATATATATATATATATATATATATAGACTATATAGATTCTAGAAATACAGGTTTAACTATTATTATAAACAAAATATATTATTGAAAAATGGTTGTAACACCAATAATCATAAACTGAAAAAAATTCTGAAAATTTAAATAAAAAAAATGCTGGTAAAAATGGAAAAATCCTTTAAAACCCAAATGCTAAGTAAAATCGAAAACTAAAATTACAAAAACTGAAGAGAAAAATTAAAGATTTTCGAAGTATAACATTCCACGTGTATTAATATGACACATTGTAATACAAAAAGTTGACAATAAAATGTTAAATTTACAAAATGCAAACAAATTCAATTTAGAGCAGATATTAAGTTACTTTAGATACTCATTAATGCTTTATTTTAAGTCATAAAAATACTTGGAAAAGCATAAAATATGAGTCAAAAAGGCTACATAGCTAAACACCAATTATCCTCCCACTTAGAGTGATATTTTTAATCGTTGCCATAATGCAATACTTAAACTGTTAAAAACAATATATAAATCTTGCCGGAAAACCAACTCTAATATATAGAAATACCCAATCAAAAGTAAGAGGCCAGCACAATTACTAAGAGTATCCAAATAAAAATCTTATAAATTCAAAGAATGTTGAAACACCAAAAACATAAATTTTGTTTTTTAATTTAAATTTTCAGAATTTTGCTTCATTTTATATTTTTGTAGTTATAACCCTTTTTAATTATATATTTTATTGATGGTGAATGTTAAACCAATAATTCTAGAATAACTCAATAGTTTAAAGCCTGTTACAACATTTAATATATTATTCTCCATTCCTTTTTTTTCAATAAAGTTGTAAGGTTTTTAAAACTTTTCAAAAAATTTTCTATTGTTTTGAGATTTTGTTTGTTTTTCTACTATTGTGATTCATAATTTTTGTATTATATTATCATGCTATATCATGACAACATTGGTGTTAATATTGTATATTTTTTATTTGAATTTCAGGTTTTATGATACATACACACACGTACGCACGCGCGCACACACACACACACACATATATTTTGAATAAAACAAGCCGAGGTAAAGTTCAAATTCAACTGCTGTTTTTATTTCAAGTTCATTGAGAGAGAGACAACATTTTGATGATACAGCGCTTTGTCGGCCAGGAAGGTCGAACACGAAAATAGCATGCGGCATTAACAGAAGAGAGAGCTTTTTAACCGTGTATGTTAATTTTTAATGGATAATTCTTGGGAACGTTTTTCAACCACATGGTCTAGGCGTAGGGATTATCAGGGACTTTAACTGCAGACAGAAAGTCTAGTAGAAATTTTTCTGAGAGATTTACGACTTTGGGAAAGAGTATTAAACAAATTTTATCTGTGCGTGACCTAATAAATAAAATGATAATTTGTAATTGAATTAGGAAATAAAAATGAAATCTTTACTTTTGAATTAGAGAATGGGGAAAAATTAGGAAATTAAATTATTATTCAGTGAAACTATTAAACACCCCACCCCCTATATATATATGAAGTTTAATAAAGATTTCTTATAAGGAGATATCATACATCAGCTGTAATTACTTAAAATTTCATCCTCAATTTATCCTATTTAATCAAAATGAGTCTGTGATTCTTAAAGAATCCGATAGTCAAAATGAATTGTTAAATTCTTAAACTTCAATGATCTTTTTTTAACAATGTCCATTATTTTTTTAAAAAAAGTAAGACGTTAAATAATTTTGAAATTTATTTAAAATATTTTGCTTTTACTTAAAGATATCAAATAATTTGTTATTGAATGTTCCAAGTATGAATACAAGATTTTTAATCACATTAAGATTATAATTCTTTTATAACTCTTGTGCAGTATATGAAAGTGATTAGAAAAGGAGCCTTGCTAGTAAAGGGATTGGGGTGAATCATTGTAATATTACTCAATGATCGACTTCCCTTTATTTAAGCAGAAAATGAATATATGCCTTCTTTTGAATCCTAAATAACCATCACCATACTTTTTCTAGCCAATGAGAACGTCTTCACTTTCTTTGGGTGGCCCCGTAACTAAGTGTCCGGTGTTCTTTCCATTGAGTCGTGATGTCATTAAAGATCAACCGTGTAGTGGGCTAATGCCCATTAAATGTGGTTGAGGTCCCATGTATTACCATTGGCGTAGTATGGAAGTTTGGATAGGGATTTGCCTTCTCAGGTGCCACCTTCATCACTTGACCGAGGTTCAAAATTCGAAGTTTTTCACCAAAAAGTTTCATGTTGCTTCTCAAAGTGACGTTAATAAACAATTACAATCCCATAAGGAAAATGATAACGGTAGCCTTGTGGTCATGTTTGCAATCTCGCGGCCGGCATTGCTTTTGTCCAAGCGTGGGTCCTTATCCTGATACCACATGTAGCAGTGATGCACGTTAAATCTGCCAAAATTCTAAGTCCTCTCACTGACATAGAGTGGAAGTTTAGAGAGAGGTGCCGGCTCAGATTTCATTCTCGCACCTGGTCCGATGCCAATAACTCTCGTATTGCTTCTACGTTAATAAAATAATCTGTCCAACAATCACACTCTTTGAAGCAGATTCACCTAAAGCAACCTGTTAATTCGACTGTTGCTTGGTTTCCGGTGTATAATGATGGATCCAGGTCTCATCAACAGTTGCAATTCGATAAAAAATAATGATAACTTGATGCGACAGCAATGAAATTTTGATTACGCAGCAAATGATTGCCAAATTGTTTTGATGCCCTTTAACAGATGAAAGTACTCAGTGGTAATACCAACTTGCCCTGGCAATGCCATGGCATCAAACACAGTTACTTTTTGAAGCCCTATAGTAAAACGAAAAAAAAAAAAAAACGGGGGGGGGAAACTTTACCTTCATTAAAATCTTCTATTTTTACCAATTTTTAAAATTATATTGAACATTTTTCTATAGTAAAATCTAGTTTAAATAGAAATATACCTTTTTGTATGATATAAAAAAAGTACGAATAGGAAATTGTCTTATGATGACAATGTTAAGTACTTGTGTATTTATTAGAAATAATATTCTAAGTTTCGAATGGGTTGACTATCCTAAATTGTGTTTAGAATAATACCAATAAATGCGTTTTATTATGCTATGCAATAAATAGATTAGTTTAATAAAAAAATTATTTCATAAAATGGAATATTTTTACTGATTCTAAATTTCCATATTCTTTGCATTCCCGACATAATTAGACATTTTATTTTTCTAAAAATATTCAACAGTTTTAAATTATTCTCTAAAACATTTTAATTGGAAAGTCATTAATACTCAATTGTTCAAATTTTTTTACCTTTGTTAGCTTGGCTGCTTCTATCTTTGAGAACTACAAAGAAATAAGTTTTATTTTAAAAATGCTTGTAGTAATATTATTGAAATTATTTTTGTAATTTAAAACGTTGCAACAATATATATAACTTTTGAAGAAAAAAAAATTCAAAATAGAAGTACATAATTATGTAATTCTTCTCAGACAACTTTCAATTGTATTTATATAACTTCAGAAAGCAGAAAACTTTATATAGATAACTGCTGGACTTTTCGATAATCTTAAAAATGTTACACACACACACACACACACACACACACACACATATATATATATATATATATATATATATATATATATGTACTTAAAACAAGATTCTGTTATGATTAAACAGCTTATATTTTTATATTTTAAAGATTCAATTAGGTATCAAAAAATGAAAATTGCTCAAAATTAAACTAAGATTTTTTTGCAAAAAAAGAAATTTTTCAAAAAAAATTTATAAAATTTACAATAAACACACACACGCCCACTGCAGTTTATGTGATAAGCATAAAATTATTATATGTTCTCTTAGTGTCAAGGTAAGCAAATGGTAAATCTCGAGATTTTCTTGATTGCCTATAAGAAATTTTTTAGATTAATTGCTTTCAACATCGCACTTGAAAGCAACGTAAGCTCTATAGGCAAGGGACCTCGTAATTTTGAACTTCGGTCAAGTGACGAGAACGACACTTGAATTGGCCCCTATTTCTTCACACTTCTTTACAACGCCACGGTAGGACATGAATTCTCGATAGATTTAACTCGCTTCAGTCCGGCTATACGGCGAGTCTTTTGTGGCATCAGACTCGAACACACGATTCAACGGAAACAATTCTAGTCGCGAGGTAGCGACAAAGGTGCCACAGCCACCAGCTTATAGAGTAGTCAAATCGCATTCTGAAGTTGTGATTCCAACAGAGTTCGTAGATGAGATTAATAGAAGATATATTTTTATACTTCTAACTAGATCTCAAAATCCTCACGTAGTAATTTGATCAGAGTGTAGCTGAGGTGTTGTTTTCGTCGTCTAAATGCAATTAAAATTACAAGATCCTCGTCAATGTTCCTTTCTTTGCTATAGTACGATTATAAATAAAACAATTAAAAAAAAGCACAATTCTTAAATTTAAAATAACATTTACTAAAAAAATTGTTAAATGTCTTTTTTTAAGTCCAATGCGTTTTTATAGTCCTCTTAATTTCTAGGGGGATACTTAAAATTAATGTACTATTAATGCAAGTTAATTAACATGTTATTTATTTATTATAAATCACCGATACATTATTAAACATTTCCCTTAATTATTCAAGAAAATTCTTGAATTTTAGATAAAATTAATTAGAAGAAAATTAAATATCACCTAATTTAATTTCAAATCTGACATTTTGATGAATATTTTTTCGAATTGTTTAAGCTTCATAACTTAAGCAAAAATAAAACGAAAATGTTTAATTTTTAAATGAAAGATAAAATTAATTTGAAGGTAACTAACTATCAACAAATTTAATTATAAATACAATGCATTCTAAAATATTTTCCTGAATACCTTAGGCTTCATATATTTCAAAATATAGAGGGTAAATCTATATAACCTTTTCCTGACAGCGTAGCATTCTCTAGATCTAGATGTCACATGTAATCCTTTACCATCTTTTGTAAATGAGCCATTGTTGCATTCCAATTAAATCTGATATCATGTCTTCACAACAGAGCTCCTCTATAAGTAAGAGGCAGACTGTTTCAAACACAATTCAAGCAAAAACATGATATAAAATTTTAATTCTTAACTTTAAGATAAAATTAATTAGATGTTAATTAAATATCTACGAATTTAATTATAAACCTGACGCATTCATAAATCTTTTTTTCCCGAATTATATAAAATTAATACATTTTGAGGTATGACGAAAATCCAAATAACCTTTGTTTGATAGCGAAACAGTCTCGAGATTCATATGCCACAAGGAAACTACTCTTTTACAAATGAACAATAGTTACTTTTCTGTACAAAATTTGATGCCTTCTTCACCTGCAGATTTATCTAGAAGCTAGAGGAGGACTGCTGAAAAATAATGGAAACAAAAGAAAATAAAAAAAAACCTCATTTTTTTTTAAATTTAAGATGAAATGAATTTGAAGACAACTATATGTATACCAAATTTATTATAAATCCAATACGTTACTAAATAGTTTTTCTCAATTATTTAGACTTTATATATTTAAAGATACAAAGCAGATACAAATAATCTTAGCCTGACGGCGAAACGTTCTCATGATCCAGAGGCCACACGGAATCTACCCTTTTACAAATGAGCCATTGTTACATTCCTGTTAAATTTGATATCATGTCTTCACACGCAGACTCACCTAGGAGCTAGAGGCGGACTATTTGAAACATAATTTTGTACCTCTAGTCATCTACCTCAATAAGGAGTGACTGATGCACCTACGATGATCTCCGGTTATGGATTACCCAGCGAGTTTAAATGATGGCCATCATTGAGAATCTGATGCTAGCAAAGCTTTCCTGGAATTCTTCGGCCTTCACCCCCTCCCCCCCCAACACGTAATAGTACGTCTCCTTAAATTGATGATGGTTTAGTGGAACTTCGTAGGGAATTATCTGCAACTAGTCCTAAGAGAATTCTACGATGGCGTTAAGCTAATAGCTACACACTGAAATCAAGCTGTATTCTAAAGGGCCTCTGAGATAAATGCAGTTTGCGATGCTAGAATGTTTCGGATGAGTTGTTAAGAAGAAACTTAATAATGCCCTTTACAATAAATATGCTGAAGAGAGCAACATTTACTGTAGACCTAATCGATAGCTTTAACCTTAGAAGCCAACTAAACTTGTTTGAAATGCTGCTGTACGCAATCTTTGTTACATTTAGTATAATCATGATGACTCAATAAATTTGTATTGTTTCACTTGAAACGTGAAAATTCAAGAGATTTTACAACAATGACAATAATAATAAATTTTAAAATTTATTCATGTCTTAATATTAATACATTTATATATTTTATGATGTAAAAGCAAATTTTATTTCAATATATATATATATATATATATATATATATATATATATATATAGATAGATAGATAGATAGATAGAGAGAGAGAGAGAGAGAGAGAGAGAGAGAGAGTAGTAGAGATAAATGTGATATATATGATATCATATTTATCTCTACTAAGTTTAGAAATCACGTAAATTTCTGTTTGTTCAAATTTCAAATTCTTTTATATACTTTTAATCAGAGAAGAAAAAAGAAATTAAGTTAAAAATCTGTTTTGTCGTAAATAGAACCTTTTTTTTTAATTACAAAATAATATTTTCTGAAATTTTATGCTGAATCAACTAACCAAGATTTTATTAATTAGAATCATAATTATATAAAATTGAGATAAAGAATGTAATTTGCTAATTCGAATAACGTTTTAAGTAATTTAAACACAATTTTTTTTAACATGTTTTTAGTCAATTTCTTTGTTACATTATAATCTTAGCAAATTAATTAATCAGAATGTAACATTAGCTTATTTTGCTAGAAAATAAAATAATATATAATGGTAAATTAATAACATTTTACTTAGACAGGAAAAAAAACCACTGTACACAACAGTTTAAATAAACAAAAATAAATCTTATTCTAAAAATATATCGAAACTATTGTTCGACTACTTTTATATATCGTCACAATTAATATTTTCAATAGACCCACAAGAAAACCGGCACTTGTTTTAATAATGAACCTTCATTTTTCACAACATTGTTCCTCGTGTCTAACTAACAATAGATTAACCGAGTAGAAAAGCTGGCAAAGAATAGAACTCGCATTATTGCGTTTTTTTCCCTTTCTGTGAATCTTCTGGAATGTCATCGATTTTTGTATCAGCAGTCATACGCTGCAGACACATCTTATTGTGCCAGATCAGTCATTTGCTTTCGTTGCGGTCGTAACATTGGGGGGTCGGGTGATTGTGCCTGGCCATGAGCAGCAGGAGGTAGAACAACGAGCCTTGACCACCAACAGTGAAGAACCCAGGACTCTTATGGAAAAGTAACAAATAGACCTTGTCACTCTGTTAGATGGAGTCCTTCACGTGATGCGTCAGAGTAGTCCAGTGCCCTAACGACAAAATAGGAACAAATAATTTAGTTTCTTATTATTTTCACATCACTGTCTATAGCTCTTTCTTCACTTGATGAGATTCTGTTAGCTATGTTTCTGTTTCTCTCACGCTTAAACATTATTGTTTCTTTTTCTCTGACGGGAAATGTTTTTGGCAAGACATTCTCGTTATCAAATTTCCAAATGGATGCTCACTACGGAAGATGGAATCAAAACAGGGAACAAAAATAATGATAACACTGTTGTGAAATTATATGCTTCTTTGATTCGCCATTTCTCGAGTTTTGTTTTCATAAAAAGAGCATATGCAGTTAACGACCAACCATATTTACAAAAGGAGCTTCACATACTAATATTTTTATAAGTATGTTTAGTAGCAATAAATAAGAGATTTTCAAATACTAGACATATGGAATTTCGAAATTCAGGCATATTATGTAAGTTTTAACTCCCGTACATATTTATATCTTAGAAATCGTTATATAACATTTCTTGTACCTGTTTAAAGTCATTTCATACATACACGTCTAATATAAATTGCTAGAGTAATGGTACATGTCATTTACAAAATAACTCCCTATATGTTCAACGGATACAGCGAGCTACATAAACTATGAGCGTTTATTTTGCGTTTCGAGAGATTGTCTATTAGACTGCAATATAATGATCAGGAAGATCTTGTATTTAATAAATGCTAGAAAGAAAAGTGTATGTATTGATGGAGAATTTTGGAAAATATTTTCAAACAGAATTTTAACTACAATTACAATAGTTATATCTTTGTAACAATATACTATTATTTTAATTTTAATTTGCTTTGAAGTTTTCATTTTTTGTTGAGAAATGGAATATCGTGTATCCTCTCTTTAAACGTAATTAAATCCTTGGCCACTTAAGACCCGCCGTGTAGCAGGGGCTGATTCACATCAAATCTTTCGAGACTGAAAGTCTTCCCGTTGGCGTCGTGTGGCATTTAGGAGAGGGTGGTGCAGGCTCAGGTATCGTCCTTATCACTTGACCGAGGTTCAAAATTAAGAGGCCTGTAGCCAATAGCCCTCTTGTTGCTTCTTTTCGACGTTAATAAAAACTAAACTAAAACTAAAATTAAATGTATTTAAACTTTCAAGTAATTGGACACTAAAGAGAGATAGTATGATGACTTTATATTATTCATTATTATTTAGAAGGTTATTTGTATCGATAGCTTCTATAATAAAAATCTAGAGCAAGGTATGCGGTATCGAGCGAATTAAATAACGAGAACATTAATAAATTCGGATTCAAAGGAGTAACCTATACTGAAAAATTGTGTTTTATTGAAATCAATATTTTTTTTGGAAAATGTTATAAGTCTTTCCTAAATCAAAGTAATGTAGTGAATCATATTGTTATTTTTATCATAATTTATTAACAATAAAATTTTTATGTAACAATTTTTCGTTCAACAATAACAAAAATATATTATGTGTGTAATATGTAAGGCTGGTTATGCTTTTTGCTCACTAATGCTGTTATTAAAAGTAGCTTTGGTTTTAGTAAGAATATTAAAAACTATATTATAAATTCTACATATAGCTATAACTTTGAAAACCTATTTAACTCTCCTGACTCGGATGATCTTGTTTAGGTACTATTAATTACATTATTAATAATTTTATCTGTTATTAAAGATTTATTTCATCAGCTAATGCTGCACTTAAAGAAAACTGTATGAAATATAACGATAAAATATAAGCAAACTAAGAGAAGACTAGCTAATAATAGTTTACCCTACATTTGTTTACTCTTCTAATAAACAAAATATATTGATAAAAATAATTTTATTATTTAAAGATATATTGAAGACCCAATTATCTTAAATTATAACAAGAATTCTGAAGAAAACTTGATTCATCTTTTCATTTTTCTTACTTACTTAGAATTAATTCAAACTAATAAAAATGAAATGGAAACTGAATATTTATTCATAAAATTAAAAATTATAGATTTTAAACTTTTGTCATACTTATAATAAGAGACAGATATTTGATCTTTTCATATTAATAAAATACCTTTCCTGAATAGTAACAAACATATTTCTGTCTTGAGAAACATCTTTACTAATATAAGAAGCTATAAAAACTTTGTAGATCTAATTCTTAATAAAAACTGCAATTATAAGAAGTTTTCATTATTTGCACAAAATTAAACTACCCTTTAAATTTTATAAATACATATTTAAAAATGCTAAGAATAAATTAAAATAAAAAAAAACATGCCTTTATTTCCTAAATAACAAATTTTTTAAAGAATTAGGTCTTTTAGAATGAAACGTTTATCTAATTATATTTTGGCTAACTTGAAAAATTTTAGAATTTATGTAATTTTTAATTATGACTGGTATAATAGTATTTTTCCATCTTGTAGAATTGACTGGGATAAACGTTTTGCTACTTATTCAATTTAATCAAACAATCAAGCAGAATTCTGGTGATAATATATGTAAACAAATGCCATTTTGAAAGTATGGATTTCAAAGAGAACATCGAATGATGAGGTTAAAAGTTCTTATAATTATATTATGTTTCTTGATATAACAACGTGTATATTTTCAGCTAAACAAACTATTTTAAGTAAACTAAAATACATTTTGTATCTTTTGATTTGTTTCTTCTCTCTTTTTAATTTCTGATGTTTGATTTCATTTTTTAGAATTTTTATTTTTATTTTGAATTTTATGGTTTTTATCAATATGTCATTAAGTAATTTTCTGAGCGGGATGGATGGATCCTTAAGAAGAATATAATCACGTACCTCAATCTGGAGATTAGGATAGCATTTTAAATTGCTTCAACTCCTGTTTTGACTTTACAGTTTTATTTTTCTTGATTTTTTTATTTTGTAAATTTTGATAATGCTTATGTATTTTAATACCATTGTAATCATTGATGGTTTTCAAATTCTTAGTTTTAGTTTTAATTTTTAAATATAATTTATTTTTTATAATGTTATTATTAGGTAATTTATTATTAACTTATAAGAAATAAACCGCATAAAGCATTTTAAAAGTTATGAAATGGGCAAACATTTTTTAAAATTCTAATAAGTCAACAGATGAAAGTGAGAAGCGCATTATTTAATAAGTTTAAAATTGTAGCAATTTTATATCATAAAGACGGAGTATGTGTACATATATAAAATGATTACTATATAACAAATCGTTATTTTTTTAAACAGTCAAAATTCTCAAAATTTTTAAGATTATCTGACTTGCATGTAACTAAATTATTACTCTGATATAAATAATTAGGAACTTCAGATGCATATCTTTTATCATATATTTTGTTGTATAAAATATCTGATCCTTTATTTACATTTCAACATCTAGAAATTGATGCAGAATTTAAATATTAAATATATCACACATAGAATTCTATAATTATATATTTTCCCATTTTTTATATTACAGAAATAAACTTTATATATATATATATATATATATATATATATATATATATATATATATAAATCTATATATACCCATATAGTTATATATATATTTCTAATTTCAGTAAATATCTTTAATACAATTGATTTTTCAATGTATAATCTATGGTTTTTAATATCATGAGGGTCTTTTTATTCACGTTCTCCACGCCCGTAATGTTAATGATAAAGGCCGTATGTTCAATGTGGATTTTCTGATTATAAACAATGTTGGGGTCGAACTGTCGTTTGAATGGTCAGAACTAAAGATTTTTCGTTGGATGATGTCTGGTTGTTTCGTGAGTTACAATCCAGCATGAACTAATGTGATGGATTAATATCAGTTCGGTGCAGTTAATTAAAGGATGGTCGTTCGTCGCGACTGGACCAATTGACATATATAATAATATGTAACAATATTTATGTATATATATATAATAACCATAATATGTATACTATATATATATATGTATATGCGTCTTTTATATGTCTTAATAATAATAGCCATGTATGTAATAACTATCTCTTAATAATAACACAACCATATGTATATATATCTTTCTCATCACCCTCTGCTCATCATCTATCTCTCTATATACTGTATCCCTTGTATATGCTCAATGAACATGTTTGATATTCAAGCACATCGTAAAAATATGAATTATTTCTGAAACGGCTATTCTCTATAAATAATGCACATCAATCCAATTCAATTCCTTTGTTTTTCCATTTCCCATAAGACAAATCAATCAATGTAATTCAAAATTCTTGATAATCTATATTAATTTCAAAAGATATTTCTTTATTAATACATATTCTTATACTGAATATGGCGTTAAAGTATTTTCAACGAATGTAAATAGCGTATTCAGTGCACAGCATTACACAAAACGAATTATTGACAGTGAATCTGATTTATATGGAAATGGGCTATTCTCACCTACAATTCAAAAGGAATAAGAACCATTTTTTTTAAAGATCTTGTACTACTCGGCTGGTTGAAACAGTTCCCTTTCGAGGACCATGCCTATACTCGTAAGGGAACCTTATCTAAATTATTTCGAGACATATATAGCTAAAAAATGGAAATGCAAATTTTCGTGACTTTGATTTTTAAAGTTGGCTAAATATAGTTGAGAAATAATTCTTGTAACAATTTTTTTTAAAACAAAAGGAGATTGGATACATTTGTATTCTTACTTTTAAATTACTATTTTTTGTCATTTATAGCCCCTATTTTTTGATTCATTATTAATGGACATAAGCCAGGCTTTATTTTTAAATAAATTATCCTATTAGTGAATAATGATACTAAAATTTAAAATAGTTAAACCTGAACAATTGAGCCATTGGTTTTAAATATTAAGCTATAAAAAGAGTAATAAAATATTTATTTACTTATTTGATTGAACAGTACAATTTACAGCTACAAGGAAAAGCTAATGACTTTTTCCGGGAAAGAATTAAGATGTTTTTTATTGCAAAACTATTACACTCTAAGTGATCTTTTTCACTAATAGCGATATCGAAGTATTCAAATTCTTAACATCCCTTATATATGTATAAGAAAAAAATCAAAGGAGGTAAAAAACGCTTAGAGATCTTGGTATGATTTTGCAACGAAATTTCATGAATGAATGCACTTCTGAAGCAAAATTTGTTCTTTCTGCATTTGGGTTTTCCTGAGAGATTGGCTGAAAAAGTAATTGAAGGATAGCATAGAAAGAAGAACGTCTACATATAAAACACAACAGCATCTTGAAATCCTTTAAATTTTGGAAAATAAATAACTTAATAGAACACGCAGCTATGTCTTTAAGTATTTATAAGAAAGTTTTATTTGCAGTATGCAAGTGGTTTTTGTTTTAAAATTTAACCTTATAATTGTCTTGGTGGTAAAAAGAAAAAAAAAAAAAAGATTTCAACATTTATAACTTTCTTTCTAAACATTCCCCTGATTCAATTTTCCAGTGGTTCTGATCTAATTTAGACTAAACAATCTTTAGACGCGCGCGCGCGGAACAGTTTTTTTTGAAAATTTCAATTATGTCAAATTTTTGTTCAGATCGCTGTGTTTGGTTGTCGATACGATTGAATTGATCAAACTTTTAAATCTGTGAGTTCTATTGCTTCCTTACCAAACTCTTATTTTTCAGGAAACGTAAGATATGCATTCTGTGGAGTAATGTTGCAGAGTTAGTGTCTGCTTTTTGGGTGAAGGTACCGAGTATAAGCAATGCAGCATGTAATTAGAGAATTATTCACGTGTAATTACCAATTTGAAAAATATCAAACAAATTAGAAGGGTCTTAATATACTAATAAATATCCAAATTATAGGTTTAAAACTCAGGAGTGCAAGTAAAATTCACTAGCTATACCTAAGCAAAATATGCCAGTATAATGTCTCATTTTTCGTTCAATTGGTCATTGACAGAATTCCTGTATTTAAACGAATCGACAGACGACAAAAGCTAGAGAAGTATCTTCATTTGAACAAAAGACGTTTTCTGTTTGAGTTGTGTCTCATTTCTTTGCCTGAACGCTTTGTTTCGTCTTTAAAATAACAGTAATTCTAGAAGATTTTTTCTCCTTTACAAGGAAGAATAAAATTTTCACAACAGATCAGAAATTCTTTTTGTGTATTAACAAGAGTTTCATTTGAAAAAAAAAAATATATGGTTAAATATTGATTTCATATTGAAGAAATTTCAATTTATTAATGATATACATGGAATGTTTTATTAATTGATTTGGATTCTTATTTGTTTTTTTTTTTATTCAGGATAATAGTTACGAGCTTCGTGGCGTGGTTCCGGTTTGAACTAAATTCTACTAATGATATAATGAGAATAATAAGGTTTGCTGCTCCTTAATTAAAACTGGGTATCAAAATATTTTCGTGGTTTGGAAGTTTGGAGCGGCAGGTATCAGCTGAGGTGCGATCATTATCACCTAATTATGGTTCAAATGTATGAGGTCCATCTCTAATAATTCCCATGTAGTATGTAGTACGATGTTAATCCATCCGTATTATTTCAATGAAGCAAAAAAGTTTAGGAGAAATCTTTTAGAGTTGAAAACACTGAAGAGTTGTTAATTAAAATTTATAGTTGCATTAGTAAAGAATTTAAATACATAAAACACGTTTCAATATATTTTATTTCATAACAAACATACCAGCCAGAATCATTTAAAGCATATTTAAAAAAAAGTTTAAATCTTTTTTTCAATCACCACTGATTCTTTTATCACGTATATTTTAAGAAATTAGGAAATATTCTATTTTTTTTACAAATACATTCACTAATTATAAGACTTTAATGTATAATTGTAATATTGTATATAATTATATAAATTAATAAGTAATTATGTTACACAATTTAAATTCAATTTTTACATTAGTGTTTGATATACTATAATATTTAAATATGCGTTGTAATTTTAAGGAACAATAAGTATACTGAAATAAAAAAAAATTCCAAGAAACAATTTCATCATATGCATCATTTTAAAATTTAATGTAAAAAGAAAAACAGACGACATTATTTGCCTATTACACATACGTGTATGGGAAGTTTATTTCATTTGAGTCATTCTAAAGAGATTGAAACATTATTTAAATCTTTCTCATCTGAACATTTTTTTTTAATTTTAGGATATAATTGGATGATTTTTTTTAATATTTAAGAGATAGAAAAAGTGTAGGGATAATGAATTTAAAAAAGACGCGTAAGGAAAGAAAAAAATATTTGTCATTTGCAGAACATCATGAATGTTCATAATTCTCTGTCATATAAATACGTATTTCAGCTTCTTACACTACTCGTATTTTATGAATGTTGAAAACTCTGATAAGTATCTGTACAGATAGATTACCACATACTATGTTAACCACATGCAGATTTCAGATATGTGTCTGAGTTATGATCCTTAAGCTTAAGATATTAACGTGTCCCAATATTCATGGATGAGTTCCTATATAATGTTAACTATATTATTAATATAATTCTCATTGCGTTAACTATTATAGATGATTAGTCATATAGAACTCAGTCTTATGCTATGGCTTTATATTGAGTTCTTATAACTAATTTTTAGAATATTATTCTCTTGTAAGGCACATTATAATGGGACCATGGTAGCCTAGTGGTCAAGGTCGTGGATTCGCGGTCGACGTTGTCGTCATGTCGTGGGTTCGAGTCCTGATGCTACTAAGAGACCACCGTGTACGTTATTTATGTCGTTGGATGCACGTTATATATGTCGGGCCCCCAAATCCTCCCGTTGGCGTGGTGGGGAAGATAGGCGAGGGGTGCCAGCTTAGGTGTCGCCCCTGTTCCCTTGACTGAGGCTCAAAATTACGCGGTCCGTCGCCAATAGCCCTCGTGTTGTTTCCAAGGGTGACATTAATAATCAATCAATCAATGAGCATCATACTAATAGTTTGTATTATGCAATATTATGAATAGTATATATCATTAGAAATGGATTCACAGTGAAGTTACTCCAGCTACACGAGAAATAGACTTCACAAAAAAGGAATAGCTCTTCCATAAAGTCTTATAAAAATTGGAAGTAAAGTTAACTTTACCTCAATTCTAATTATTTTGATTACCTTTCATTTCATTCGATGTATGTAATAAAACAGAAATGAAGAAAATTTAGCTTTAAGACACCTACCGCTTGAAGAACGAATAATAGCTTACACTACATGTAAGAATTTAATAAAAAAGAATAAGACTTTAATAATCTAAAAAAAAAACCTATCCTTAAAAATGTTAATTAAATGACTCATCTTTAATACTTAGGTATCATAAATGTTGCTTTGATTGATTGATTATTTTTTCCCGTTACACTTAAAAATAACCAGATAACCATTGGCAATGGATCTCGAAAATCTGAACTTTGGTGAAGTGACGAGAATGACGCTTGAGCTGCCACCTCCCTCTCAAAACTTCCACGCCGCGCCATTGTAAGGACTTGAAACATCAACAGATTTAACGTGCTCTAGTCCCGCTACATGGTGTTTTTTTAGTGATAACAATAAACGAATTCAGTACTCGACGAAGCAGCACCGGCCACGAGTTCACAACCATGACCTCTAGGCTACCGCAGTCACTTGGGAAATATTGCAGTTATTTTCTTTATAACCTTAATATTTATAGTTAATTCAATTTCAAAATTTCTGAAGAGGAAATAGATTTTTGAAAAAAATATACTGTACTTTTAGCTTAAATATTTCAATTTAACTTATGTTGTTAATACATATAATATAAATAAGTAGTTAAAGATGCTAACATAATGTAACTAAGAAAAATAAATCAGAATCTTAAACATAGGAAAAAATGTCCTATTATTCGAAGACACAATAAATTTAAAATATGTCACTGAACAAAATTTTACATAGTTGACAAAATATGTTCGAAAGTTTCTGTATGACTTTTTAACTATATAAAACTTGAACGGAATAAGAATATTTTGGCAGGCGAGCCAAAAACTTACGATTCAAATTATCCAAAATGGAGAAGAAAGCTGAGCAGTCATTAGAAAAAGAAAACTCTGTATGAATCCAACCCTGAATCAGAATGATGTATGGTAGGATGCAAGCTGCCAGAAATAGGCACTCGGAAACAAAAGGTTTTCGCATAAGCGTTAAGATTAAAAGAGGCAGCATGGAAGTTGGAAAGAATACATCTCCCAAGATTCCTTTCATTCATTCTAAACTCTAAAACGAATGAAAAAAAAAAAGTTCATCTACATGAATTGGCTCTTCCATTGTACGACCCCTTGTGAGGGAGAAAGGCGGCGATTTCTACAGTTAACTTTCTGATGAAAGGCGACCAATAAGACGGCGTTTTGAGTGTCATATGGTGGTGACGTAGACTTTTAATTTATTGTACAGAAGCCGGAAAGATCATCTGGATTTCCTTATCTAGGATTATAAGACTTAAGCATTAGAATTGTAGGCCTCGGAATTGTTTTCTGTGTCAAAAACAGGTTTTTGAAATGAGAAGCTGCATAAAAATCTGCCAACCAAACCAAAGTTAGTAGCATGGAAATAAAAATAAAAACGAGCGAATATATATGAAGAACAGATATAAAAGAAAAGTTTCTCTGCATAATAAAGATGACGGCACCACTCAAAAGAGAAATTTGAGTACAATAAGCGACTTTTTTTTCCTTCTTTACTGCGTCTGTTCCTAAGGTTTTTGTGGGTTCCCGTTACTTTTGAAGCGTTCTTTTGAACGTCGAGTTTTTTACTCCTCTGAGAAATAAAAAATTCCCCTTCTATTGTTTCTGCTTAGAAAAGTTTAAAGATATAGAAATATTGAAACGAGCATGTTTGATAAATTTATGCAAAAATAGAGACGGTGAATTAAATTGTAAAGGAAAGGATAGGCAAAATGTATGAAAATCGATTGAATGTGAGAATAAAAACTCGCTCAAAGAATTTTCAGAATTCATCTTAGTAAATTGAATTAGTATCAACATATTTTACTGTTGCACTGAAAAAGTAAAATTGTCGACCGAATCTTGAATTGTGTAACAATAATTCACCCCCCATCGAATATTTTCAAATACAAGTATTTTTTTCGTTGGAGATGTAATGTAAATACAAATGATTTTTAATAAGCATTTTAAATTTAAATCTTTTATTAAACCCTTAACATATATTTTTGAAACAAATTTGTCATTTAAAATAACAGAAACTAATGATTTATTTTTGTTAATTTATTTGTTGAATAAATTTTAAGGCTTCATTTATTTTTGTAATTCATTAATCAAGACATCTATATTTAAAAAAAAACCTGTCCAATTAAAAAAATACTTAAGAAACTAGAGTAGTCACAATATTTGTTTAGTTTTTCAAACTTTCGGAAAAAAATATACTGCTGAGCATTATGAAAATATGAAAATAGTTACTCTTAGAGTAAAATAAAAGGAGAAATTTTATATCTCGTGAAATTTGTATTTTCAGCTGCTGAGTTTATTAAACCAAAAAATAGGTGCTTTCAAACTATATATATATATATATATATATATATATATATATATATATATATAT
>BMAW01132833.1:762117-792130 GCA_019974015.1 Nephila pilipes | reverse complement strand
GAATAATTTTTAGTAAGATAATATTTTCAAGATTTAGCTATACATTTAACCATTTTAATTTTTAAATTTAATCCAATTTAAAGAGTTATAAGGTTTTCTTTCTCGTATAAGTGATTTCCGTATTAATTAAAAACAATAAAGGGTTACATGTTTGAGGAGAAACTCAGTGTCATCAAAAGAATTCGAAAAGGGGGCAAGACAAACAGAAACTGCCAGAGAGCTTAATCTGCCAAAGTTTACACAATGTGGATGGTTAAAAATTGAGGATAAAATTCGTCAGTTTGTTGATTATGATAAAGGAGTTTCGAGAAAGGGAGTAAGACTGTGGAAAACACCAATCTTGACAAATGTCTGCTAGGGTTTTTAATTTTTCACTCAATATATATTAATACTGTAACTCGCGGTTCACTTAATCCGAGGTTTAGTTACCATGGATCCCGACTATTGTGTGTAAACGGTATCAGACTGTAGTTGTTATTTGAAAAATTGCTTCCCTATACGAGTACTCTGCCTTTTCTTTTTCTTCTTTAAAGATTGTCACATAATAAATACGAATGGGTAATGGTGATGAAATTTTATAAGTCGCAATAACAGACAAAAATACTTTAGCACATCGTGGTACGTATCTGAAAAAAAAAATGGATAAAAATTTCATTTTATGTCGTTGACTTTAAAAAAATCGATTGGTCTTTTTGTTTTACTTTCGGGTATCAAATCAAACTCAGTATAAAATGCTTTTCAACGAATTTTATTTTAGATTATCTATTTTTCCCACTATTCGCTCGTGGTTTCCCTAAGGTATACTCGAGTTTCTTCTATTATTGTATTTCTTAATTTATTTTGGCTTTTGTGTGTGTGTTCTTATCGCAAAATAAAGCTGCGTGATCTAAAATCTGTATTATTAACTAATCTGTAAAGAAAATTATTACATATAGGTTTGATAAATTTAGATTTTAAAATGGCTAAGAACTGGATTACCTAGGGTACTTTAAAATTTTAATAATTAAGTTTCCTTAAATTCATGCTCTAGTTATAGTGATGAAATTCAAATATACCAACATTTCATTCTTTAAATTCCTCTGTTAAGTTTTTAATTGGTTGATTTTAATTAATTTATCGGTGAATTTTGCAGAATTGATTATTTTAGGAAGTATTAATAATTTCGAATATTGTAAATTCATTTTTGAAAATTTATTTATTTATTAAATTTATTCATTTATTTAGTTATAAAATTACAAAATTGTTTAACACTATTAATTATTTTTATTTCTTATCTATTATTCATTAAATGTACTTATTATCCATATTTTATAATTCTCTCTTGTACTAAGGATTATTGAAAATAAAATTTTAAACAGGTTTTTTCGTGTGATTTAATTGTCAATGAAATTCAATACAGCGGAATATTGACTCCTAGCCTAGTAATTTTGAGCCTTTGTCAAATGCTGAGGATGACATATGAGCAAATACGACACTGCTAACGTAAACACTCCGTGGCATAGACGCGGCGGCGGTAGCCGATGGTAGTCATATTCGTAAACTCGCGGTTGGTATTGTTTTCGTCGAGTCGTAGGTTAGAGACCTGATTCCTATAAAGATCTACAGTGGAGTGGGGCTGAAGTATATTAAATCTCTCGAGGCTCCAAGTCATCCATTTGACATGGTATAGAAGCTCGGAGAGCTCTAATGCTGCCAGCTTTGCTGCGTCGTCAATAGACCTCATATAGCTTTTAGAGATGTTAATAAGCAATCAATCCATCACACAGGCACTTTTATATCCTACTCGTTCTAATACGCAGCATACCCATTAGACAACAATATTTGAGACTCTATTCTGTCTATCAGGCAGATTCTCAGCTAACTGGATTATAACGTTTTAATTAAACTCATTAACTTTTGAATCAAGCGGAGAGTGAATTTTTCGAATAAATAATTTAACATTTGAAAGAAGGCATTTCAAAGTAATTAAGAATGGATTATCAACAGGTATTTTTTTCTTTTATAATCATGTGCTAGCGTAGTCACAAGAGGGAATGAAATTTTTTTAAAAAAAATGCAGTGATGGATTATGGCCCCTTTCAAGCATTAAAGCAAGAAAGTCCATAGTAATATTAAAGATAAGCTAGCGTATAAAATAAACCGAGTTTTAGTTTTGATACATTATAACTGTCCATCCATTATATCGCCAATATTTTCGAGCCGAAAACATTTTTTTACGCTCAATTAAAACTTTTTAACTGGAAAAACCACCGAGAGAGAGAGAGAAGCACAGGCTACAGCTCTCATTCCGAATCAGTCCGTTCGATTGCAATTCTGGCGATGCCGAGCGATTAAGCGGAATTTCCCTAGCCATCCGAAATGTTATCTTCTTAAATAATTGCAACTCGCGGAAGATGGAAAGTGACATTTGGAAGGGATGGTTACGCAAAAGACTTAGGCGAAAATATCGCACAATAGGGCATTTCAGAACTACTCCATTTCCTATTCACGGTAAAGACATTTAGAGAATTGCTTTTGCGAATAGTTTTATGATAAGACTTTATGTGTTCTCAAGTTGAAGGTGAGCAACGTTATCTTAAGCTATATATTTGAAATGAAACGATTGTTCTAGACGCGTCCAGAGTTAGGTGATTGCATTAAAAGTGATTCCCTATCACTGTTTATAGCTGTAATTACCCATCATTTCTACGTACTAAGTCGTAACCGGATTGTTGTATCGATTGATGACTTATTGGTAAGCGCTTATTTTGATAAAACAAGGATGGGACAGTGGTGTATTTAAGCAGTGAGTTATAACGTGGTGAATATTTGAATTGCTTTAGATAATATTAGACGAGATATATCATTACATTGACCAGTTAAATAATTTCTCCATGAAACAATGCAATTATTAAATGGAATTTCATAGTTATTCTGTTCTGAATATACAATCCTTTATAGTTTGTTGACATAATTAAATATAAATATATTTGTATTATAATATAACGAATAATTTATAAAGATACATAGACTTTTTTTTTCAGTCCTTAATTAATATTTAAGAGTAAATATTTTTTCCTATACTCTCATAATTTTTAAGCAATTACAGTTAACATACTTTTGATAAATAGTTCGATAAGAGAGTGCAAGAATTTTATGTTTCCATTTTTAATTTCCCAATGATTTTCACTTTTCGCATTCTCCTTGGTGTGGTGGGAATGTTTGGAGAAGAAGGGGCTATTTCAGGTATCGTCCTTGTCACTTGACCGAGGTTCAAAATTACAAAGTCTATCACCAATAGCCCTCATGTTGCTTCTCAGTACGACGTTAATAAAAAATCACATCATATTACACATCACATCACTTTTCCCTTACCAGTATTTTTAATACGTATGTCATACTTCTAAATTATTTTTTTGTCGGATACAAGACATGAAAACTCCATGAACCATTTTAAAAGTTTACTTTAAAATTTTAACATGAGAATTTTCAAACAACAATATAGATAAACAAATTTCTAAATTCCGGAGTCAATCCTTTTAATAAATTAGTCAATGATGGCAGCCACATTTGTAAATTAGTAAATGATTCTTCATCCTACTGATACTGAAATATTTCATGAAAAATGCTGCTTGAATGTGAATGAAATCTTTCGAAAACAACAAATGTTCAAACTATTTAAATTAGCTGAGATGAATAAATTTTTCAATTAACTATTTTTGGAAAACTGAGAATTTTACATTGCCTTTGAAGTTGAAAATATGTTTATATATTGCTTGGATCGCCTTTCTAATAAAACAATTAGAATAAAAATATTGTTTCATCTTGTGGGATGAATATAAATGCTGAACACATGCAATTTATGTTTATCCTACAATAAATTTTATTATGACAAGTAGAAACTTTTTTTCATGTAATCGAAGTGATTATTTGTTTTCCTTTGAATATGTAGTTTTCTCATTACATCAGAAACTCTTACTTTGTATCAAACAGTCATTTCCTATTTTATTATGTATTTGGATAGTGGAAAGATGCTTGGAATATTCTAAATTGCAGTTAGATTTTACAACCAAATTATTCCACATCGAAAATACAAATCTTTCGATTTAACTTTTCAAAGCAGTCTGAAAATTTTACTATCAAATGATTAGATTGAAGCGAAGAAAATTTCAGAAATATGTCAACTATAATGGCATGAATCAGATCAAACGCGTTTGAGATGTCAGAATTTATACAACAAGTCGAGGAAAATTAGATATATTTTCAGAGTGGAACGCCGAACACAAGTGAAATGCTATATGTGATTGTCACAAAATAGTAAACAAAAACTTTCTCATATAGAGCTTTACTATGTTGTTATATAGAAACTTTTAGAGAGAACTGTTATATTTTCAAAAAGAAAAATAGCAAAAAATTTAGATTCAACTTAACTATAACTGCTATATCCCTTTGAAGAAAATTGTTTTATTTATCCTGTTTAAAACAGAAATTATAAAAAATAAACTACATTGTATTCTCCTTTTGTCAAATGTTTATAATATGATATTTGTTTGAAATGTGCAGAACAAGAATATTTTAACTTGTAGTACTTTACAAGAGCTTTTTTTAAGGGTAAAAATGATTGCATTGTTTTGGTGTTTAAATGGTTTTCCGAATTCGAAATTACGGCAATTAAATACTATTTCAGTTTATCTTTTTGTTAAATAAACAATTACATTATATGATTTTTTTTATAGAAAATCTAATCCTTAATGTACATACAAAAAAGTAATAGGCACTTTACAGAGAGTACGATAACTGTATCTTCGCTAAGAAAACTTCAGCTTTTTCTACACATTCCAATTTCTTTTATATATTTTATCTTCCGCTCTCCAGATGGAATACTTATCATCGATAATTGAGCTGATTTCAGACTTAGAGAATGAATTTATTCGAAAGATCGATATTTATCGACATTTTTGCTCATTCTTAAAAGGAGAAAGACTGACTTCAATTCTTTGCCAGAGGCAAAATTTACTTATCGTTTTAAAAATATCAAAAAAGTGCAAAAGTTTTTCTCGATTGCTATTCTAGGCAACTCTACTCCTTCTTATTAGGATGAAAAGAAAGAAAATAAATTTGGCTCGAAAACTCTGTGTCTTCAAAGACATTTCTTATACAAAAATCGTTTTAGTTTTAAGGGTTCCGTTTTTAGAATGACAGAAAGACTATTTTTGAGTTTTTCAGTACAAGTTATAATATCGGAGCTCCTACTTCTTTACTTTTTTGTTCTTCTGCATTCCATAATCTTGTGCAAAATTGTATAAATAGGAAAATCATATTTTTTTTACTGGTGCAAATAACTAGAGATAATTTTAATTGTTGAGATATATGAATATACAGTTCTTCTTTCCGATAATAAGGTCACGTATTATGTACATTTTAAATATCAAAAGAAGCTATGAAGGTACATTTTCAGGAAATATCTGATTTTTTAATTTCATAATTGTATAATTTTATGTTTTATTTATATTTCGGAGGTAGACTGGAAGATATAATAATGGATACGTATCCAGAGAGTTACAAGTTTTGTGTGTGTGTGGTCTTGTACTTTCAAACAATGAAGGTGATGCGCTGATTTCTATAATACTTAATCCTTATAACTTTCAGTTATGAATCCTTTTCTTGGTGTTTTTTTTTAAATAATTTTGTATAAAAAATGAAGCCTTTTGACTATCGTTATCTTTTTGTCGGCATTAGAGAAACTCCTAGTATTATTTTCAGATTACACAAATGTAGGCCAGCTTCTTTCAAAAGTTATTTCATTTCCTTAACCTTCAGATATTTCCTATGTGATTATTTTTTAGGTGCCTGTGAAAACTAATAAATATTTTCGGCAAAATACGGCATTAAATTATATCAGTTTCTAATAAAAAAAATTGTAGAAACTTGGTAAAATATATAGTTTAAAACATTATCTCGAAGTAAAAAATATTACAAGTGAGTAATGTTTTTCTATTATAAATTAAGATAAATCTTTTCCATTATTATTTGTTGAATGAAAAAGAATAGCAAAACTAAAACCTATGAAAGAAAAATGAAACATACTTCTCATCTAACTACTATGGATAAAGACTGAAACGTATTTCGTATCAAACATCTAAATAGGAAAAATGAAACATATATTTTGAAAATAACTACTATATACCTAGATTAAAACACATTACTTGAATTCTATCACCTGATTGTTCATGGTAATATGAAATAGATAAGTAGTAGTAAATTGAACTAATTAAAGAATATTATGGTGTGTTGAATTAGAACGCGTGAAATACTGATAATTTTTGATTGATTGATTGTTTATTTAAGCTGCATTTAGATGGAACACAAGGACTATTAGCAACGGATCTCGTAATTTTGAGCCTCGGTCAAATGGTGAGGGTGATATCTGAGTTGCATACTCCTCGCCATACTTCCACACTACGCCAAGAAATCCTGATCATAATAAATGTCAGAACAACTTCTCAATATAAGTAATATTAAAGTATACAATTGAAATTTCTTTAAGATTGTAAATCTCTCTCTCTAACAGTTAAGTTTTATTATTTTGTTTTCGAAACACCAAAAATAAAAGCATGTGATATTTTACCAAAATTATGTGGATTTACTTAGAAGTGTACAATTAATAATGATCCATAGAGCGCAAATCCCTCCTCCTCCCATTCTAATGTGACATGAATATGAAATCACAATGAATCGAGACTCTTCGTAACAAAAAATGAGCATCTGAAAAATCAATTTCAATGCAATAAATTGAAATTATATTTTGTTGCTCTTTATAGTAATTTGAATTTCGTCGAGTTTAATTTTGGCTATCATGACTGAGCAATAATACATATCTATATAGAAAGTTAAAGCACATACACAGCAAAATATAGAAATAATTAATATTAAGTACAATAATTCATGATTTTGTGGATTAATATCAAATAACCTTGTAAGAAAGTTCATTTTTGTACAAAAATTAATTACAAATTTTAAAATTGGCACTTGAAAATGCGTACAAAAATATTCAATCATATTGGAGGGGAAAAAAGAGACATAATTTTGTCATGAAGTAATTTTTAAAATGAACTCTTAAATTTAGAAAAAAAAATTATTTCAGAAATATGTTATATTTCATGACTAATTGGTTCAAAAAAAAATATTGGAATGAGGACAACTACTGAAATTTAAATAAAAACATATAATAAAAAAAATAAATCTCCCTTTTACATACAGTTATAAAAAAATTCAGCATATTCATTTTTATATTTAAATTCTATTGTACTTATACTTTGAAAAACAGCATATACATGCAAAATAATACATGTTAGTACTTTGAACAACATTAAACTTCATATATAAAATATGTATGCACTCATACATATGTTAAATTACTCTTACTTATTTTGCTTAGTATAGTTATCGCTACTTGTTAAAATCTCCCATTTGAAAAACATATTGCGTGAGTACTTCGTGAGGCGCTTATTTTCAGAGACATACAAGCAATTACTCACAGTTTCTCAGATTTATATACTATATGTTTACAAAACATAACTACATAGATTTTTTCTTTTGTGCATACTTAGCAATTTATACTATCATTGCAACTGCTGATTTGTTAAACTTTATTTCTGAGTATACTTCACATGAATAAGCTTCTTCATGTGTTACATCGTGTTCTCATAGCTATACTTATTTTTCTGTGAGTATGTGTTTGAATTCCCTCTTTTTAAGAACACATTTCCAATTTTTATTGATGATAAGTTAGATACAGTGCTTTACCCAAAGAAATAAATGTAATGTTGCTATAGTAATGGCATTTGAAAAACTTTGCTCAAATCTAAGTAGAATTCAAGAATAGTTTATATAGTAGCATAAACTGAATTTTTACTTCGCTTGTTTTAATTAATATACATCAAACTCATATGTATAAATATATACGTAATTATTGTTAATTAGACATAATTTTAAATTATACAAAATCATAATAAATTATACAAAATCATAATAAAAATTAAAATAAGAACTTCTAAAGTAATTTTTAAACTTTTTAAAATTAAAACTAAAAAACTGCAAGTACTACAGAATTACTTGAAAAAAGTAGTAAATTATCAAAAATAACGAAAACGATCAAGTTAAATATATTATCCTAAATAAACAACATACAAAGAAACATGTTCAGTTAAAAAGTCATGTATTGAAGTATAAATTATGCATAATAATTTTAATTCAAAATATATATAAACCATTATTTAAAAATTGCAACTAATTTAAATGCAAAGCTACTCAAAAACTAATCAAGTCTCAATACAAACGAAAAAAATGAATGAAAACAAAAAGAGAGAAGATAGTGTAATTTAAATATAGTCCAATATTATATATATATATATATATATATATATATATATATATATATAAAGACACAAACATCACATAAAAAATTAATGCAACAAATCAAACTATATAAATTAATTGTTAGTTATTTATGACTCACGCAATCGTTTAATTTTTATTCACTTTCAAATTTTTTTTACTTATCTGCATAGTTTATTATATTTTTTACATACTATTTTAATTAATATTATAAAGATTTATTCAGTAAATAAATACCTTTTTTATTGTCTGTCTAAATAAAATAATATTCTTTCACATTACATTTATTTTTAAGACGTCACAGTATTTCTAAATTGCACTTTATCTGCGCAACGTTGTAACAAGTTTTTTTTCACTTCTACATAAAAAAAAACAGCCGTAAAAGAAGCATGTCCAAATTCCATAGTTATGTGCACTTCGAAACTCTGTTTTTTTACGTAGGTTATTAAGTAAATTGAAATAATAGAACAACTATTAAAAGTCAAGTTCTTTGTAAAAACACATTTATATAATAATAATAAAAAAAAAAAAAAAAAAAAAAAAAAAAAAAAAAAAAAAAAAAAAAAAGCTAACTATAATAAATACATACTCGTACTTTCAATTATGATTCCTTTTTCTCCGCTTATTTCTTGAAAAGCTCTTAAGAAATGTTAGGTATTTCTTCAGAAACATAGACGCTATGTTGTACTTTTTTTGTGCCGGAATTAAAGATTAGGAAAACTGCTCTCCTTGAAGAATTTTTTTTTTTTTTTTTTATTTTAAAAGTTATCAAGAAATTTTTAATAATACTCCATTAATTTTGAACAAAAAATATTTTCACGGATATATACCCCCCTCCCCTAATATTTTAATTCCGAAAATACCTGTTTTTCTGAACTAAATTTAATATCTATCTTTAGGAATTATAAATACACAAAACAATAGCAATATCTGGATCTTATACAAAGTCTTCCTGTTCCTTATCGACAAACTATAAGATTATGAATTAGCCAAATACATAACACAAGCACACATTTTCTTTGGACAGGATAATATATTTTTTACTTGTTTCATTTCACATATAAGACATTTTAAGTAAATTAAATGTTTTTCGTTACCTCACCTAAATCCTGCTTGAATTTTTCATGATGCAGTTGTGTTGAACGCTAACAGCTGTAAAGTGCCTTCCACACGCTTGCGATAAAGAAACTGAAACTTAATTATCAGCTTATAAATTATAGAACGAGAGTATTTTTCCTTATATATATATAATATTTATTACCTCCTCATTGAATAATTTGATTATTTAAATTAATCGATGACTAGATTACCTTTAAAAGTATGATATTGGTTCTCGCGTTAAATAAAATTGCTTTCATTGTACCCTTTATAGTTTACTAACAAATCAACCAATTGATCAACTCTATGATAAAATTGATTTTTTTCAATTGTCGTTTTTATGCAATCAAACTTTTTACACGATTGTTAAAAAATGATGTTATAAATATTTCTGCGGATATTATCTTCAAAGCGTTTTTATTTTTTTAAAAAAAATCCTTCCATTTACAAGTTTTTAATAAATTTGAATTCCTAAACTTAAAATTTTTTTGGAGTCACGTAACAAGGAGCATTTAATTTATTGATTGTATAACTATTTTATATTCAATTTCAATTTCTTTTAAACACGCAAGAAGATCTCAAGAGCTATTAATTTTGTTTCATTACTTGAATTATTATGTAAATTGTTTTGTGAAAAGGAAGTATTATCTTAGAAATATGAGTTAGCTGAAAATAATTTATAGGGCACCAAAATATCCATTACGATAGCATATATTTATATAATAAATAAAATTTAAATTGGATAACTTAAATATTCATGAGAAATGTGGGGAAGCTTGCTATACTTGATAACTTCAGAAAACTATTATATAATATTACCATTTAAATGACATCATTAATTTATGGCTAGTTTTACCTGATAAAGCACAAGAAAGTGATTTGCAAAAGAATTCAAAATAATATATTTTATAATCGCGTAGATTCATAAGTATTTAAAGTTTCCCCTGAAGGTCAGAAATTTCCTGGATTTTATATTTTGACAAATTATACCGCATATAGTTTGGCGGCAAAAACTTCCTTAATGGTATAGATATTTTAAGTTTCTTTTTTAACATTTTAAACACATTCGCATTTTAACAACCCATATTTCACATTTCTAAAATTTATTTATTATATTCCAGATTTTCTCAATTTTTATTTCTGAGAAACATTTATTATAATATTAACACACATATATCTATATTATAAATATTTTACATTACGGATCAAACCAGAGAAAAGTGATTTCCTTTAAATGCTGCTTATTACTGCCTGCGCATTAGTTACTGTAAACTTTAAACCAATGACTTGGATAGTTTTATGAATAGGATAGTTGGGCTTTTTTTAATAGTTGTAATGAATAAATTTATAATACTTTTTGGAAGATTTTTTTTTCAATCATGCAGGTTATTAAATATTTTATAAAAACGAAATAAGGGCTATGAGATTCATATTCTTTTTCATAGATAGGCTCCGGAAAGAATTAAAACTAAATTATGATTAGTAATTATAATTCTACACTTAAATCAAATAAGAAAAACTACATGCTTTTATCATTGTTAAAGTTATATATTAAATACTCTTTATAGGTTATTGTTGAAAATTCTGTTTACCAATAAAAACACAAAATTCTGAAATTAAAGCTATAGTTAGTATAATCCTTGAAGCAAATGAGATTATTAAAAACAATGCATGTGTTTCACTGCAATATGTATCATATAACGTAATTAAGAAAAAAATGCATTTGATAATTTATTCTGCATTATACGTGCAAATGCTGCCATTATATTGTATAATATATTTATATGTAAACAAAATACAGAGAATTATTTCAAAATCGTATAACAATCTAGGAATATCCAAAACAACAGCAAAACATCTAAGAGGAAGAAAAACTAAATATTTAAGGAAATCATTAATAATCAAATTAATATTTAGGCAAATCAAATATAAAATTACGTAAATAGTTAAACAGTCTAAAATTTAAAGCCCAAAAATCAAAACAAAGTATTATAGAATCAAACAATTTAAAATAAAGTTATGGAATATCAAAATTCAGAATAAATGAAAATAATGTTATTCATACTGATCCATGCATTGAAACGTACTAATGTGTGTTTATACCAGTAATTTTACTGATCATACTACCGCACTTCAATGAAATTTGCAGTAAAAAGATGGTTACAAACCAAAAGTCAGCAAATTCAGCAATTCAACCGCTGTAAAAAGAAGATAAATATAGTAAACATCTTTAATTTAACAACAAAATACCAATTTACACTTAATAATCCTCCAAAATATTGTAGCATCGATTAAAAACTTTAACCAAAAAAGTAAAATTAACTAAGCCAAAAAAATAATCGCAAAGGTAAATAGTCTAATACGTAATATGATGTTTACCAATGACACATCATCGCAGATAAAATGTTGAAAATTTTTAAGGAAGACAAAAGCAAAAGCAGAAAGAAATTTATTACTTAATTTGATTCATACTTGAAACAATTGTAGTAAAATAAAAGAAACAATACTATTAAAAACATTCACAAGCATAGAAAACACTACACATACTCATACAGTTACGCGTGCCGCGGGTACCTTCAATACTCTATGAAAGAGAATTCACCGCCAAAGTAAAAACTGATGGTATCATTTAAATGAAACCACAGAAGTAGACTGATTGATTTAAGGTATGTGCCTGCCCAAAAATCACTATTTTTGTGAAAATTAGTTAGTTAGGAATTTCCTTTTGATTTAGGAATTCCCCTTCTCTATAGATTTAAATTTAATTACAAAGATCACTTATCTATTATGCTAATTTTTTTAGAATATATGTACAGGATGATTATAATGTAAGTTGCGCTTTCAAAAGGCTGAAAAAAGTTACACTAGTCATATGAGTGGTCATAATACTTGAAGCAATGGAACTTTGTTTAGCTAAAGAAAAACATAGTTCAAAAGTCTACGGATAGATGGCTCTGTACTATTCATAAACGATTAATTTAAATATGGGACACCTTTATGTGGCACTCTTTGTTCAAAGCCCATCCACTATGACAAGGTGGAGCCACAGCAGATAGGAAAAAAAAAAAAAGGTTTCAAATTGCACCCCGGCAAAAAACCATAGAAAAAGAAAAAGTGATGGAACCAACTAGAAATATATTGTGAATAAGCTGCTACGACTTACTTAAGACATGCTCAGTATGCTGTCCACCATTTTTTCCAACAAGTTGAAAGCTTAAAACAGCATGTTCTGCAAAAGATCGCAGTGTATGAATTGTGATGTAGTTGCGTAATATGTGCTTTCAATTCAGTTAAGCTTGCAATAAGAGCCCTTTAAACAACATATTTTAGGTAACCCGTAACCAGAATTCGCAAGGGTCCACGTTAAGTAATCGCAGTTGTCAATTTGTTGAAAAATGACGACTGATAATTCTGTCATTCCCAAAATACATGTTGAGCAACTGCTTTGATGGATTTGAAATGTGCAGAGGAGCACCAACTTACATAAAAATTGTGTTATCCCCTAATCCACTCTGTTACGGTGCTGGAATGAGCTGATTGTGCAAAAAAGTTTCATAACATATCATATTGACTATACAGGTGAAAGAAAACGAAGGACCAATCTCCTCAATAAAGAATAATAAATGCTGTCATAAAACACCCCACTGTGACTTTTTGACAATGAAGAGGCAATGACTGCATTTGAAACGGATTCTTTCTTGTCAATTTTCTGCAATTTTGAGTATTGATAGAGCTTGGAAATGGAAGCGGGCTTCGGTTGTCCACAAAATATTTCATGGCCTTGCATTATCCACTTCCATTCGAGCAAGAAATTGCAGAGCGAAAGCTCTTCGCTTTGGGCGGTAAACAGGAACCAACCCCAGAACATACATAATTTTAAACAGATAGCATTTCAGGATGTTTCGTTGAATTTTGACCAACCGTGCTTACATGCGTACTAAAGCCTGGGTAATTCCCCCTACGCTGCATGTTCCCAAAACAGTGCTTGACGCTTCCTCCAATAATGTAGCCACATCTTCCATTTACGGTAAAGCAATTGATTTCCTATGCCACATTTTACGAGAAATGTACCCTTCTCTAGGAATTTGTCAATAATTTTCTTCAGACTGAATGCAGTCATCGGACAAGAGCCGCTTTTTAAGCCCTTTAATGTTTGCAATTTCTTCAATGCAATCTCATCGAAGCACCGTTCTTGTAAAAGTTTTTCACAAGCAGAACCTATGCGTCAATGACAGAGTCATGACTACCTTCTCAGACATATAATAACAGGAACTGCGTCTTTTTATCACGCGTATAATGTGCGGTGAGCATGTCACATCTCTTAATTAGCATCTTAAAATTCGCATGTATTTTACAGAAATCGTTTTTTAGCCACATATGACTAGTACAATGTCATCTATAGGTTCACTTTTGAAGTATTTCTTTTTTCTTCCACAAAACAAATTCCCATTGTATTTTAGAAGAAATATCAGGCCCCATTCTGACCAATGGCTCATTTTTTTACATCCTTTTGAATGTGTAACTTTAATTATAACCCCTCTGTATTTTATAGCTACATTTCTTTGTATAATATATTTCTTAAGTATAGTTAGAATTTGTAGCATTTTTAATTGTTGACCTTATTTCACAAAATTAATCAAATATACTTGGTGGTCGAGTTTATGTAAATATGTGCTATGTTGAATCTGAGATTAAGTAGATCACATGAGTTTGAAGTACATAAAGGTTTCATTAATTTTTTTTTTAAGTTTCGTGAATTTTTAAAAAACTGTATAAATATGTATGTTTTATTTTTAATGGATTGCTTTAATTTGGCTAAAATTAATTATTTTTTTCTGGTTCGTTTATTTCATTTAATAATTTTTAAATGATTTTGCAACATTTTCCCATTCGGCCTTCTGTTTTTATTTGCTTTTTTTAAACATTTTGTTACAAAGTAATTTTGTTGAACATAAAGGGTTGGATCTGTAATACAATTGTAGACACGGTTTTTAATCCTAAGCTTTTCACGGCATTTATTATGATATATTTGTATTTTAGACTTTACTGTCTTATTTCTCTCTCTCTTTTGATTTCTGCTTTATAAGTTTGGGTGTTGTTTTTATTTTTATGACCCTTATAGTAATTGAATATTTTTAAATTACTGTTTTATTTTTACATTTTAAATATAGATAAATGTTACGTTACTGCTATTCCATTGGATTCCCTTAAAAGATGCACACAAGAGAAAATCATGTTAAACTGCAACATGGATCTGTCTAATAAATCCAGAGATAAATTTGGGGAAATATTGCAAATGACTGGAAGGAATTCAGTCATAGACTAAGTAAAGAGGCATTAGGCCCAATTTTAGATTAAAAACTGGTCATGACTGCCTAGCAGAACATCTAAAGGGAATAACTAGGCATATTGACCAATAGCTTATGTCCTATCTACAAAACAGATACTATGAATAGAGAACACTTACTCGTTTGCCCGGGCCTTGACCCTACATTAAAACTTAGAAGTGACGTTTCCCTACTTTATTGGAGTGCCAGGGATCGCATGTCCTGAGCACTTGAATGGTCCCCTTCTAGGACATTTTAGTTTTTTCTAGATGTTTTAATTTTTGAATTTGTTCTTTTTAATAATGATGTATATAGAAGTTTTGATCTCTGAATTTTGTCTTTTTAATGATGAATTTTTTTGGTCTGCACTTTAAGTGTATCTGTCATTCTTTTTTGATTTTTGTGCATGTGGTCAGATGCTTATGAATTTAGTTCCTTTTGAGCCACATGTAGCAACAACAACAACAACATTTTACTTTACTACAGTTTGATTACATATATATATATATATATATATATATATATATATGTGTGTGTGTGTGTGTGTGTGTGTGAGCGCAAACGAAACTGGAAAAAGCGTATGTAAGAATAAAAATCATGGATTTGTTAGATTAATTTAACTTCTCTCAGTATATACAAAATGATCAGTGTTAATGAACGTCAAGTTTTAAACCATATATAAGTATCAATAACTACAATTAAACTTATTTAATTTCTTTAAGCTTTCACACCATATCTCTACAGACTTTTAGTTTCGATATCATTCAACTTTCAGCAGTCTTCATAATTCCACAGAAAAGTCTTTTAACTAAACAAGATTCGAACGCATCACTCGACTTAAATGTCAACTGTTACGGAAATTGCTACCACATATTCTAGGCCTAAAAAACTTAGTGTTAAATACTGTGAAAATTGTTTAAGGAAATAATACTTAAAATATCAGGGAGTATCGGTTGATGCAAAATATTAATTTGATAGTTAATATTTTTAAACCTTCAATATACAAATTGATAAACAAGAAAATTTCTGAATCCATATCTATTTGTTATATATATATATATATATATATATATATTACAGTCTTCTTTCTTGTATTGAAATTCAATTTATTATAGGTTTCTAGATAATTGTTTGATCATAAATGAACCATGGATTTTTAGAAGATTTATCAGACAATCAAGTAACGAGCTTTTAATATTATTTACTTCTTCACAACCTGCTTACTGTATATGAGATGGGCAATAACAACTATAATAATGAATTAAATTAAAAGAAATCATCTGAGAAATAAAATGGTATAAAAGAAATGAAGAGAAATGTCTTATAATTTAAAAATAAAACATTTCTAATATTTTAAATTTTCATTAAATGTGATGCTCAAAAAAGTAGTTGAAGCTGATACTTTTCTTTCACTTATTACTTATTTAAATGAACATCGAGATTTTTGATCGAGATTTAAATCTTCCTGTCCTATTAGCCAAAAGGCAATTAAAATCACTGATATTATTTAAATTTAATAACATCTGCTAGTGAATGGGATACTATATAAACAATACAATTTGCGTGTAACTAGTTTCAGACGCACACAATCAACGTAATATTGAAATGAAAATTAAATTGAAATGATGTGATGATAAATTAATTTGCCTTAAGCTTAGTAACTATGCGAATGCTTGAAATCAGATTAAAATGCACCATATATAAAATAAATAATAGCGAAAGATGTACAAAAAGTATAACTTCTAGAGCGTTTTTCATTCTCTTCAATAATCATTTGTATTCTTCAATGCATAATATATAGGAATGAGCTTATGACGCGACTTAGTACTTTTGATGCTTTTTAAAAAAAAATCAATAAGATTTTAATAATATTTTCTTCCTTTGAAAAATTCTATTTTAATTATATGATTATTATTTTTATTATCCATGTCTTAATTTTACCTATTATGATATTTTTTGTTTAAGGGATTTTTAGTTTGAAATATTCAAAAGTTGTTAATTGAACTAATCCTTTTAGATTTTATAACTTTTTATTCATAACTACAAAAGGTTATATGAAATTTTGAGTATCATATTCCTCATTCATTTAAATAAAATGTTATAGTTAAATAGAGATTATTAGTCAAATACAATTCAGATCTAAATATCATACTTTTTAACTATTTTAACACTACAAGAAATGTTTAATTAGTTATATTTTCAACTCAAAGCATCTTTTATAAGACATATTTTTGTAACAGAATCCCTGTCAGTGGGATCAAACATTTTAAATTGAATACTTTAGTTTGAAGTATGTGGGGATAGAATGCAAACAAATACATGATTTTATAATGATTTATTTGTAACTTTTAGATAATTTTAAATTTTATACTTGCTTGTCAAATTTTTGAAAATATTCACGAAGCAATGGCTTTAAAAACTTATTTTGGTCTTAGGATCATGAAATCTCCCTATACCTTCTGAGAGAAAAGTTAAATCCTATACCCTTCGAACATGGCTCGGGAATTAAAAAAATAAAGAATAATAAACGTAAGTGTAAAACTAGGGGAGAAATCGGGCAAGAACAAATTGGATTTTCGGGTGACGAATGTGAAGGAAAAAGGGCAGTAAAGTTTAAAAAAAAATCACAGCAAAAAAGGAATTGTAAGAATCAGATGCTGTTGATGAGCTCACAGTGAAAAGACATTTTTATTATTATTTTTTATTTCCTCTATGCATTCTGCGATTTTCTCTAAATATCACAGAGCTCAGGAATAAAATTGGAATATTTGTATATCAGGCATATATCTTCTTTTTTTTTTAAAAAAAAGGAAAAATCTGATTTAAATAATGTTCTATTGTGTGGTGAAGGCGGAGGAAAAATGTGAAACTTACTCGAAATAATTTCGTTTTAAATTCAGCCACAATGCACATTAACATCCCATTAAACGTTGACCCCTTCGAACGTTAGAAGCATTTCTTAGAAAATAAGAAATAACTCCGAAAAGTCTAGTTTAAGTGTATCTTACAAAATACTATTTTGTATCTTAAGATGAATGATTGAAAATGGAAATATATATCTAAGGAATAATTCCTTACACATTAAAATTATTGAATTCAGAGACTTAATTACTTAGAATTATTGAAAATTAAACATTTTCTTTTCTTTTCTATGGAAGAAACTAAGGTTTAAAAACAAACTTCACAACTATATATCTATCTTTATTAATACCTTTTTTCTGCAAGTATGACTCACAATTTAACTAACTCTGAATTTTTTACTGCGAAGTTTATATAATACGTGACATACATGGAATCAAACATATGCACAAAATAAAAACAATACTCCAAAATACTTTTACGTAGTCATTCCTCCTTTATTACTATAAAGATTAATTCTTCATTATCACTAAAGATGAATTCTTTAAATAACAAAGTAAACAGTTATCTTATTCATAAATAATGATAAATTGGAACTTTTCCCACGATTTCAAAGAAGAATTGTATAATCTTCTTGTTTCACGACAACCAACACGAAAAGTGTTTACGTTTTTATCTCGAAGTACCAAAATCCATTACGTTTCCATTCCTCTATCACAAACATTTCCTTCTCTAGATGAAGATGTAAATGCAATCAGATGCTGTGGTCATTGTTACCCTCAGCCGAAACCATTGAATGGGCCCGCGTGTAATTAAAGAACAATGTTTAGTACCCAAGTCTGAGTCAACTCATAAGACACCTTGATAGACGTTATCACGATTGAGGGTACCATCCTAATTATCCTACCGTACCACCATGTCACCAAATCTTTGAGACCTTCACATTAATAAATAGTCCGCTGGTAATGGAACAGGTAAAGAAAAAGAACTCTGAGTTCGATCCAAAAGTGTTACACAAGCGTTTGAATAAATATCTTTTGTAAAGAATCAAATGAACTGTGCTACTGGCTGAAGAGATAAAGGTTTGATATAATGTTGTATATTTTAGGTAAAACTCGTTAAAAGTTTCAGATATGTTAAGAGAGAAAAATAACGAGATAGTATATTAAGTAATCAAATAACGTCAAAGCTATCCTTAGTAATTCAAATTATTTTCATGGGTTGATCTTTAATTTGTTTTAGTTAAGATCTGAGTGATTAAGCAGAATGTGATTTTCTTTTACTCATGAAGTTTGACCGATAATATTTTAGTTAGAAGAATTCTGATAGCTTTCTAAGAAATGATCGAGGAAGAAGCGTACAAGAAAAATTATATCAATAACAATACTTTTTTTTCTGAAACATTAATAATTTTCTGTAAAAGAAAGTTCATAATAATCCATTGTGCCATTTTTTGCATTAAAATGGTTCATTATTAATTGACAAAGAAAAAAAAAAAGAGGAGAAAAGTCATTTGAATTGGCGTTTGTCAGGTAAGATCGAAGTCTATTTTAAAAAGAAAAGAAAAAAATTCACTTGTAGTTTTTGAAATCAGCTTTTTTTTCTAGACTCACTTAACTAATTAAACGGATTTGTGTGAAAATAATACAGAAGTCGTTTTCAATTTTCTACGCTGAATTTCTTTGAAAACATAATATAAAACCTTTTTAAAGTAAGGCTATAACTTAAATGTGTATATTATGCTCATGATCTAATTTGAAATGTCGTTCTAAAATGTTTATTTTAAACTCATAAAATGTATTTTCAATAAATTTAAAAGTCAAATGAATTCTTAAATTTTTTTAAAAGCCATTAGTTTTTACTTTTTTACTATAAGTCAATATAAGTACAGGATTTAAAAGTCAATTTGTAAGAAACTAGAAATAGCTATCTCAATCTAAAATATGCTCTAACCTGGCATAATAAAATATAAATTAATTTATAATACTTTATATTTAAAACATTTTCGTTTTTTATATCGTTTTTTCATAAGTGTACTACATATTATTCGAAGGATACTTTTTCACTCCATTGTTCCATGCTAGGTTTAGAAATCTAGATAGTCCTCAATAATACTTCTAGTCACCCACATCTTTCAATCCAGCTCTTACTTATTTTAACGATCTTTGGATTTTGTATGTATAGTATAGTTAACCTTTTTAACAACACACCTCAATATTATACCAGCTATGTGTATTCAGAATTTTTCAATTCATTCTTTCTAATACAACCAGAAAAAAATATTCTAGAAATCGCAACGCATTTTAAAACGATTTTAATTTTCAGAAACAAGATGAGGATAAGAGATAAATATTCATTAATTAGTAACATAACTTTTATTGACATTAATACGAGGCATCTGGCAAGAAATTCAGTCTGATTTCATCAGATAGTTTGGTAAACACAATTAGTAAATTATATTTATCATAGTACACATTTTTAATTCGCATTTTTAACGTAGAAAATGATACTTGAGTATGAAACGGAATTTATTAAAACTTTATATATATATATATATATATATATATATATATATATATATATATATATATATATATAATTTAATTGCAATGTTTTTATCTGTTTCAGTAATGAAATTGTAATTAGTGAAAAAATGCCAGACATTTCATTATACAATAACCACTAGATATATAATTCAATCAAAACCAATGGATATTACATTATGATGGCTCTTCTCTCTTGCCTTTATAAGAATAATATACCCTAAAGCAAACTATACTACCCTAACATTCATTTTATGGGAAGATGTGTGATTCCTAATCTAATAATCTACAGATAATTTCCGAAACATTTTGTAACGGTTTTAATATTTATTTAATGAATGAAACAGTATAATTATGAAATGAATTTCTCAAGTACTGCACAGATTGGAAGCTAAAATAATATCAAACATTTTAATCCACATGTCTCATTAGTCAATCAATAGCAGACTCTAGATATTAAAAGATTATATTGAGAGTAAATGAATATAAATGATTAAAATATTAACAACTAAAAAATTTCTTATGTTCAGAACTATTTCAATCAGAATAGGCCTATAAGGTAAATTCTATGGATCTCGATGTAGATGATATCAACTTGACAAGTTGAATATTAGAGACTACTTGCATAGATTATTCATGAAAGAAGAAAAAAAATTAATCTAAGCTAGTAAAATTGAATTGAAATTCATTTTTGAAATTCATTTTGTGATGAATAATTGCTCAGAAAATAAAATAACAATTTATTTTCATATCACTTTTGCCTTGTGTCTTTTAATGAAATTTCAATTCATTTAAATCAGATTTGCAATTTCAATCTAAATCAGACATAGGAACATACACCATCGAAAAGATTCATTATTTATTTAAATACATTTTGAATTATTGTCTTTTTCTGAAACGACGCTTCATCTTTCTATCCGAAACGCTTTGTGATATGCATCCAATTAAATAAACAAATGCATTTTTTATCATATAATGGCAAGATTTCACCTATAAATAATCATTATTGTCAGCATACCTTAAAGATTAAAGTACATTTAAAGAACAAAACAGATTTGAATAACAGAAAAAGTAATTTCGCATCGTAAAATAATTCTTCCAGGATCAGATAGTTACACATTTTATTTTCTTCACTCGGAATGAAATTTATTTCTAATCTGAATGTAATATAACTCATTGTGTTTAATAATTCGACATCATTAAAGACTAGATTAAAGTTTTATTTCATGATCTTACTTTAATGGCCAAGCTTAGATGTCGCCATTAATTAAAAAATATTTTCGAAAGTAAATGATTACGCGATTTATTTCATTCTTTTGTGTAACAAAATATTTTTTAGAATAACAAGAAACGAACATTGGATATGCGTAATTCCATTATATTTGTATTTTAAAGAGATTTTAGTTCTTTTCTTTTCTTTTTTCTTTCTTTTTTTTTTTTTTTTTTTGTCAAAAAATCTTTTTTGAGAGCTTTACTAATGAGAACAGAATTTTACTCAGGTCTAGATTTTTTTCTTCAAAACAATCCGAGTGAATTGTATTAAGTCATGATTTTAAATGCTTTATCTCACAACGTAATTTTCTTTAAAGGTATGCGTATTTGACCAGTACCTTAAAATGAAAAGCTGGGATAAATACTCTGTTTTTCTCAGAAGAAATTTTAAGCTTTTAATGAATAAATTTTTAGAAAGGATATTAGAATTCGTAGAATACTTCCTATTAGCACTGCAACGAACCAATGATTGAATTTATTGCATATAAGAAGAACATATTTAGCACTATTAGTCAAAAGTCTTACTAAATTTAAAATATCCTGAGAGGAATTATTATATTTTTCAGGTTTTCAAAGCGAATGGGACTTTAAAATTGCTCTCTTAAGATGAAAGTTTTTATTAAATCTTTATTTTGTAGACCTGTGCTTAAAAAAGTTCGTATTTTGAAATTAAAAAGTACTTCCATTATTTTTGCTAGTAAAGTTTAAATTATAAATTTCTTATCGTATATCTTTCAAAAACTGTTGTCGTGGTAGCCTAGTGGTCATGACTGCGAACTTGCTGTGGCAATGTTAGCCTAGTGGTCATTTTTTGATGGGGATGTGGTAGCCTAGTGGTCAACATTGCGAGCTCACTGCGGGCGTTGTTTCCGTCAAGTTGTGAAATCGAATCCTGATGATACTAGAACCCCACCGTGTAGCAGGGCAGATGCATGTCAAATCTTTCAAGTTCCTAAGTTCACCCATTAATGTGGTGTAGAAGTCAGGAGAAGGAGGTGCCATCTCAGTTGTCGTCCTCGTCATTTGACCGCGGCTCAAATTTCAAGATTCGTCGCCAATAGCCCTCGAGTTGATTCAAAGTGCGACGTTAATGAATAAGAAATCGAAAGAGTCTTTCAAAAAGGGCATTTTCAGTCGAATTGGGAATTGTAGTCCTGATGCCGGGGCTGCCACTTGTTAAGTTTATTGGAACTCAAAGTCTTTACGATGGGACGTTGTGGAAGTTAAGAAAGGGGGTGCTTGCTCACTCATCGTCCTCGGCAGTGACTCGGAATTGTGAGAACTGTTGCCAATAGCCCCCATTTTACTTCCAACAGGGACGCTAATAAACCACTATCCAACCAATTCTAATAAATCGTGGACTGAATTGATTAAAAACTCACTTATTAATTCGTCATTTTAATCTGAGAAACACTTTTATTAATAAATTATTATCAATTATATAAAGGGTTTTCTCCCGCATATATATTTCCCTTCAACACTTAATGCTTTCACATAACATTAAATGATTTGAGAACCTCTTTTTTTTTTAAAATTAACCGTGTCTTATGTAAATTAAATGGAAATGTTGAAGTGTGGTGAATAGTATTGATGTGACAGCATTTATAAAACGGCGGAGAATTTAATATAATACATTAGTGGTAGGAAAGTGAGAAGTTATCAATAAAGCAGTTAAATTCATATTTACGCTAATTAGAATGAAGATATTATAGGATTCGAAGTTAGGAAAGGTATTATAAATACGGTCAAGTGAGTCAGACCCTACTTGCTGCTACTGACTCGGACTGGATTAATCAGTCACAGTAAAGAAAATACTTACAATATTAATCTGTATATTTGGAAGTGTATAGAGACTTTATCCACAGATATAATAATTTAGATTTTGAACATTGAATATTCAAGACTTCAAATAAATGATTTGGTTGTTTGCCACCACTGTAAAATTTTCTATTCGTTTCATTATTTATTAGTACTACGATGGTCTTTCAATAAGTTCTCAAAAAGGTAGAAAAACGAATTATTTTTTCTATATTTTTATCTTTTTTATTTATTTTTTTATTTTTCAACATAATCTTCTTTAAGCTCTTTATTCTTTTATATCCAACTTTTTAAAGTCATCTCAAAAGTAAGATTTCGGAAGGTCCTCAAAATAGACATCTGTTCCGAGGATGACCTCTTCGTTCGATATGAATTGTTGCCCACAGAGCAATTTTTTTTTTGAAAATAAAAATAAAGTCACCGGGAACCAAATCTGATGAATACGGTGAATGTTCGAACTTTAATTCCAGGAATTTGGCTATCAAAATTGTACAGTGTATTGTCTTGATGGGAGACGATATTTTCTTTTTTAAATAAGATCTTTTTTTATTGATTTCATCGCTCTATCGGTATAATAGTGACAAATAATACTATCCAGTTATTGTTTTTTTCTTTTTCCAAGTAATTAGTGCAGATGATTCCACGTGCAATCCAAAAAAACATTGGCCATCCCCTTGCCAACCAATTTTAACGTGTTTATACTTTCTTCGGAGCCCGTTCGCTTTCAAAATCCACTGTTTACATTCTTCCTTTGTCTTTGGGTCATAATAGTGTATCCATGTTTTTGTCCACGAATATTTATTGAGGCAGAAATTCGTCAGGATTGTGACGAAAAAGCGCCAAAATAGTCCAGAGTCGACAGCACGATTGCGTTTATTTTCCACTCAGAACATACGTGGCACCCATCTTGCTGAAATTTTTTTCACACCTAATCTTCGTGCTAAACTGAAAACATTGTACCTAGAGATGGCCAATGGCTTCAATTTGTCGTATATTTTGATTACTCGATCATTCAAGATCATGTCGTGAATTTTGTTAATCATTCCGGGAGAAGTCACTTCCACTAGACGCCACGAACGACGTTCATGTCTTGCAATGTGCGGTTACTCATTTACTCAATTGTAAACAGTTGCAAACACAGGGATATGTGTGTCATGAACTTTATCCAACTCATGTGTGTCATGAACTTTATCCAACTCATGTTTGAACTCTTTCGATATTATGACTTTTAAATATAAATGTTTAATCACTGCTTGAGAAACTCACTTTTTCCCATTTTTCTAAATAAATAGATTTTCTTTCTTCAGTCGACAATAACCATGTGATAGAAACCATGAAATGGAAATTACTGAGACTTAAATAGATGTCTAGTGAGAAATGATTCTTACTATAAAAAAAACCCATTTTCGATGCTACGAATAACATCTCATGGAATTTCTAAGGACTTATTGAACGACCCTCGTATTTAAATATTGACTAGTGAAAGAGAGATCAAATGAAGGAATTAATCCAGAAACATTACAATTATAACTTGAATAATGTTATCAGGATAACAATTTATGCCACTCTTGAGAACTTAAGAATAATAGGCAGTGTTTTACTTAATTTTTTTTAAATTAAACATTTATTTAATTGTTGAAAACATGAACTCTTAAGCAATTTTATACTTTACTAGGAAATCTTTGTTTACTGGCATAAAAAAAACTCCGAGTGATTTGAAAAAATTTTACAATATTTTCGAATAACTTTTGAAGAAAAATGAAAAACGTAAAGAAATAATATTAGCTTTTTGTTTTATACCCCATATTGCTTTCTTACGATAATCTCTGCCTTTCTATCACTTATATCATCAATTAAATACCACTAACTTTGTTTTACCAAACATTATCTTAAAATTAAAAATATAAATTGTATCTTAAATTTTTTTAAGATTTAACATATAAGTAAATGCTAACTTAGTTTAAATTTTTACATATAAGCATATCGAAGTAGAATTACCCACATAATAAGCAATACAACAATTTCATGGAGAGTGTATTATAATATTTATATAACTTTATTAAAAATTATTAATACGAAAATCGTCTAGGAAGAGGTTTACTGAGCATGTTTAGAATAGATTATCATTTTTAGAGGGAAAAAAATCAGATTCATTCAAATAATTATTTTTGTGACTCACCATACTTTTGAAACAACATTAAGACCTTTAAAAAACAAGGTTTTAAATCTGAGAAACAAATCAAGAAACTTTATGCTCAACATTTTGATAAATATACGCAGGGTGATTCTGAAAAGGTGTGAAAACAGATGATAGAAAACACCAACCTAAACAATTTTAATCACAGAAAGCATGGTCTAAAAGGTAACACAAACGCTCTAGTGTTGTGACGTTAGGAATTTTGCGATTTTCTCCTTATTAACTTAGAGGATTTTAATCAATTTGAACTGCATGGTATTACAATTTCTTCCCAACCAAAATGAAAAGTGATTAGGTAAATCAGATAAAGACAGAAGTGAAGTTATTTAAATAAAATAATTTATAAATAACGTAGAATTAATAGAAAGGAAAAGGAGATACAGGATAAGGATTAGCAGACTGATAGCATTGATCCGGAGCTTGAAATTATTCTGTTATTTTTGTAGATTGAAATTTTCCATTTAAAAAGTTGAGTTTTCCATTTAAGTATTAATCTACTTGGTTAATATTGAAGAATGTTGTGAAATCAATAATGAGTGTAGTGGCAAGAAATAAATTTCTTATTTAAATCATAAATTTGGACTGTGTGTTAGAATTGAGATCAGAGAGAATGACCTTGGATATTCTGCAGTGATAATAAATAATTTCGCTTGTGTCCTCAATTAGAGTATTCCAGGCTTTTATTTAATACATAAAATTGAAATGTGGCTCAAGAGCCGAATAATGACGGATAAACGCCGCAGTGTGTTTCGAGACAGCCACTCCACAAACGTTAAAACAACATTCCTTTTGTCATTTATCGGGTTTTTGGTCTGGTTTTATTAACGTCGCACTAGAAGCAACACGAGGTCTGTTGGCATCGGACCTCGTAATTTTGAATCTCAGCCAAGTGACGAGGATGACACTTGAGCTGACACACTCTCTCCTACAAGTCCCAACAAGTCTTTGGATTCCAACAAAATTAGCGTCCATCATCCCCATTTACACGGCGGGTTTTTTTGTGGCATCAAGGCTCGAACCCACGAGTCGACGAAAACCGCCAGCTACGAGTCCGCGGCCATGACCACTAGGCTACCGCGGCCAATGTGATTTAATGAGAGAAAAAGAACACCATGCATGTAAATACAACCTGGGAAAGAAGAAGAAACAATAAATAAATCTCCGTCGTGGGGAATAAAAGGGACCGACGCCAGCCCTGTGAAGTTAATCCAGCATTCAACAATTCTAACTGTGGTAACTTACGAGAGTGGCAAAGTATGGATTAGTCAGAATCAAAGTTGGGCTGCTGCCGCTTCGAGTTGTCAACGTCGGTGAGACCTGGATTCTTCATTATGCATCGGAAATCAAGTAAAAATCAAAACGCTGTGTTTCTTCTGGTGAACCTTCTCCAAAAATAGAGAAGGTGGTCTCATCAGCCTGAAAAGTTATGACGAAGAATTTTTGAGGAGCGAAAGACGTCATGCTCAAGAATACGACTTAGACAGCTGTCTAGTGAGTCATGATGCTTACTAAAAACAAATAATTTTCAATGCTTCGAGCACCATCTCTTAGAATTTCTTAGGACTTATTGAATTACCCTAGTGAGAAGGATAAATGCACAGTTGGTAAGAATGATCTTAGGATATATTACAATTAAGAAAAAGAGAAAGATATATGACAATTAAGAAAAAGGTAAACATTTTAACAATTGAAAATACAAAAATGTATTTTTAAAAAAATAATGTATTGATAATCAGTGAATTATATTTGTCTATTTCAGTTTTATAGATTAACCCATTAAGTGCCATTATTCTCAATTAGGGAACTTAACCTTCCGATTTTTTTTAAATAACAATTGCAAACATTATTAAAAGATTAATTTTATTCGAATCTTCTATGTATGCGACAAATTCTATCATTGTTTTTAAACTCTTGTCTGATAATTTATTTTGATAGAAAGTTAAAAGAGAAGGAAATATAGCTTATCGGTCACATTCGATACATATGTTTGTTTTCTGTTTAAAACGAATAATAATGAAAATTATTTTCGTGGTTAAAATTTACTCACAAATGTGTGTTGTATAAAATATCACTGATCCAAAATGAAAATTTACAAAGAATGATTTACAATTGTGAAGATATTCATAGATTTCATTCTCCATTGATATTCTAGAATGTGCTCGAAGGTACAAAAACGATGGGGTTTCTGAAATAGGTTATATTGATTGCGGTTGTTGATTAACGTCACACTGAGAAGCAACATACGAGCTATTGGGCGACGTCCCTCGTAACTTTGAACCTCGATCAAGTAACGAGGATGCCACCTGAACCGGTACCTCCTTCTCCAGGCTTCCACACTATGCCAATGGGAGGGTTTGGAATCTTGACCAGATTTATCGTGCATCAACCTCGCTATACAGTAAGTCTTCAGTGGTAACAGGGCTCGAACCCAAGACTCAACGAAAACAATGCCGGCCGCCAGTTCGCGACTATGACTACTAGGCTATTGTAGCCAAAATAGGTTATATAAATGTACATAAAATACAAAAAAGTTGAATCGGTATACATATAATCACTTTTCATGTTGAGAAAAATTCACAATGACATTATTGTATTTTGTTTTTGACCCTACCATTGCAGTTATTTTCTTAAGATAACTATATTGTACTTTAATTCACAAAATTGATTGTACTTCATTGTATTACAATTTTTATTATTTATCTATTGTGATCAAAAGTGTGGATGGTTGCATGTCGAGGGGAAAATATACAGAAAAATGGCTAAATTTGAAACATTATCCCTTTATATGAAATAAATTTAAATATAATGTATCTGGCTATTGATCGCTTAAACTACATTTTCAGGAAGTCTCCTAATTCCCTTCTCAATAGAATTTTGCATCTTTATTTTCTTGAACAGATGGCTGTCGGAAAGGTTAAGAGTTTTGATGGACTATGATGATCAGCGAATACGGAATAGTAGAATATATTTTGTCGTATTACTATATATCCTTTAAATGTCTAAACGTAAATATATGTTGCTAGCCTAGAAAAATATCTATCAGATGGACCATTTGCGAGACAAATGGTATTATTTCCGGTAGTAGATATATTACGGAAAGTCGTATAAAAAATGTATGAAAACTGAGTTTGTTTTTAACGTTTTTACTGAAAACTCCTGAAAAGAAGCACAAATAGATAGAGTATGAAAATAAATAAGTATGAATGGTATATTTCTATCGGTATTCATATTTTCGACATAAAGGAAGAATATGAAAAAGTATAAAACCTAAAAGACTGTTATCAAATTTTATTTTATTCTCGGTAAAGAAACATCAACATTTATCTAAGAAGAGAATTCGAATTCGAGTTTTAAGTAATCCCCCGATGAAATTAAAACAAAAGAATAAAAAATCAAATGGACAAAATGTGGAAATTTTTGTTTCCCATTTTCATACTAATATACATGTTTTCACTGCTCCAATGGATGCTTGTTTCTAACCACCGGACACATTTTACTTGTCATTTTGCAATGCGGAGATGTTTCTTTATTATTTTCTGAATCATTTTATTTTCTGAAATGCAAAAGTATTCGCTACATGACATCAGGAAAATGAAAACGGAAGCAGACATCTCTCCCATCTAGAAATATCATCACTAGCATTCTATTCCTTCCAAAAAAATACTACCATCCCGGAAATATATTTTAATGATTTCTCAGAGATATTTGTTTCGTTTTTATTTTTTTAAATTTTTTTCTTGTTCACGATACGGTTAAAAATTTATAAGGTTTTATAAAGGTATGTGTTTGGATATATTTGGGGAAGTCATAAGTCCAGTGTGTGAAATTTCAACCAATTGTAATTCATTCATTATTGCAGCTTCTATCTTTCCAACCAAAACCATCATTTCCATCATTCTATTTCCTCAATGAAAACTTTCATGTGTGAATTGAATTTTAATATTTTTGTCAGAAAAAGAAATATACGTTTAATAAAACTATTTTTTCTTGTTATTGGTCTGGTTTAGAAATGTGACAAAAGCGTTTTAAATGAACGTTCAAAGAATAGTAGAGGTAATATATGTTCGTTTTTGAAATTTCAACCAAATAAAATCCAGCTTTATTATGATCAGTTTCATGTCCAAACAAGTATATACTCTAATTCAAAGTGTGGAACAATATTAGTTACATTATCTCCATTTTTTAATCTTGCTTTTTTTTCTTCTCTTATTGTGATTTAATTTTAAGGTTATTTGATTTTTTAATTGTATATGATTTTTAATTATTGATTTTTGTCTGCATTTAATTGATGTTTTTTTAAGTATTTAAGTAAACTTTTCACTTATTTCCATTTTAGAAATTTTTAAGGTATAATAATATTTTTAATATGATTTTTGGTCATCAGTTCCCCTTTTTGGTTTTTCATTTAATTCAGTAGAATGTTCATTAGAATGGAATGGAATGTTAGTTAAAAAGACTTAAGGGTGATAATCTGCATATATATATATATATATATATATATATATATATATATATATATATAT
>BMAW01132833.1:747916-762107 GCA_019974015.1 Nephila pilipes | reverse complement strand
TATATATATATATATATATATATATATATATATATATATATATATATTCTATTTAATTTTTGAGATTTCTTTCCATCTTTTGAAATTTTAGTTTCTGATTTTTGAGTTTTATGATTTTGTGTCAATTTGTTAAAAAGTAATTTGCTGAATAAGAAATACTGCATCCCTTAAAACTAGTTTAATCACGATATTCCATCCTAATCCAGAAACAACCTTTTTAATACCGTAACTCCATCTCCATTCATGATTTGTTTGCCTTTTTTCCATTTTTCTTCTTTTTATGCGTTTCTTAGTAATGATTTATATTTATTATGTACTTAATAATCATAGAATTAAATTTTTATTAATAATTAGTTTCTTAATAATTTTAATTATTGGTCTAATTTTTTGTGAAAAGCCTTTATCAGGATATGCATATATATATATAATGTTCAGCCCATTAGATAGATTCACTGTTCAAACAGAAAATTTTTATACATTTTTTTACGATTAACACGCAAGAAAATTCGCCTTAAACCTGTTGAGGTCCTAAGTCTTCCCTTTGGCGTACTGTGGAAGTTTGGAGATTGTGGCCCCTGTTTATGTGTCGTCTACGTCACTTGACAGAAGTTCAATATTATGAGTCTCGTTATCAATAGCTTCGGTGTTACTTCTAAGTACTACGTTAATAAGCAATAAATCTGTACGTAATACAATAATCGATACAAATGTGTAAAAAGTAATATTTGTACACATTTCTTATTCATTACTTATTGCTATTTATCCATATTACTTATGTTATGGATCATATTTAATTTCAATCTGCAATGATTCTATTGATTGCTGCGTTATAAATAAAACTATGTTATGCATATATTTTGATGATAAATGATGATTTTATTTTTATATACTTTATATTGGCATTTAAACTTCCAAAATCAATAAATATGCATTGTGTTCTTCAATTTCACTTTTAGAATTCTTTTAGGACTGTGGTAACCTGGTTGTTAGAGGAATAGGCTCGTAACTAAAGGTTCGTGTATTTGGGCCACGTTTTTCCTAAATATTTCATGTAAAGAGGCTCTCTTGCACGTTAATTTTATTGAGACTTAGTTAGTGTGGTATGGGGAAAAAATTACATTATTTATCGTCTTCGTCACTTAATTAAGTTTCTAAATTATGAGATCAATCAAAAGCAATCGTATTATTTCTGTTTCAACATTAATAAATAACCAATCCGTATTTTATTATTTTAGAATTCAATTACATAATTTATACGGAAAATATATTATTATACTTATGTAATTCTAAGGAATTAATTCTGTAAATTTCTTTGTTTCAAATGTTATATAAATATTTTATTTTTTTTACCTCAGGAAAATATAAAATTGATAATTAGAAACAAATGTATAATAATATTAAAATAAATTAAACTTGTCTTTCTCGTTATCTGCAGTTTTTAAAAGCAAATTGGTGGTAAAAGAATTATTAAAGCGAATTTGGTGGAGAAATTACTAAATAATTAAAAATAGGCTGAATATGCATATTATTTTGCTATTAATTTATGTATAATGCATATTTAGTTTCATTTATCTGTTTTCGAAAATGATATAAAAATTAATCCTTTTTACTGTTTTCGCTCATTTCCTTAGGAAATAACAATAAGCATTTTATAAAATTCTTTTCCCCGATTCATATGCGATACGAAAAAATTAAAAGATGTATTAAATTTCAAAAATAAAAAAGAAACACATCTCAATTTTATATTGAAAACTAAAATCATTTTTTGTAAAATGCGATTAATATTATAATCAGCATTTATTATGATACTTTCGCACAATTAATAAGTAAATTATTACAATAGAAAATTAACTTAATACATTACATTCTTTTTGCTAGTCAGTGTATTAAAAACTGAATTTTATGTTAATGTTTTATGATCATTATATATTTATAATGAGGAAATTTTCTCAAAAACTTCAATCATTGAATAATAATTTAATAAAATACTATTTAACTTACTTAGTATTTATAAGAATGACATTGCAATCGAAAACATTCTGAATGATGAATACATATTTAGTTATATTTTTCTTTTCATATTGTTTCCTAAAATTACCACCAAATTTTTTATTAGTTTTTCCTATTAATTTCCATTTTAATTTTACATGACAGGAATACTCTCTAAATTAGAACCCAATCAAATATTAATCAACTTAACTATTTTTTTCCCTCCGAATACCACACCAATCAAGTATTTCTTAAATTAATGAATGCTTATTCGGTTTCCGTTTTTTTCTTTCATTAATTTTTTATATTGTTTTATCTGTGAATTGTACGATAAATGCATTTTGTGAATATCGATGCAATTTCCTCATTCACCACAAATGAGCTGGTGTAAAAAATTAAAGAGTAACCGAACACGTCATTCCAAAGTAAAGAGAAAAAAAAGGGAAAAGAATTGGATTCAGCAAATAATAATTGCTTCTCCAGAAATTTGAAAGAAATTCAGCTATCCAACAAGAAGACTTAAAGAGAAAAAATGTCGATCAATACTCATCGTTTCCAATAAAACATGTGCGGAAGAGAAGCATCTATAATAATTTGGAAGCCGAATTGCAAAAAAAAAAAAAAAAAAGTCTTCGGTTAAATAAAGAACCTTCTTTGAAGATTTTTTGATGAAAGTTTATTGTATTTCAGGAAATTTAAGAGACTGATTCTTCTTAGGAAATGATTGCCACTTCCATTTATTGAAACTGCAAAAAATGTCATAGGGTGAGAAGCTTAAATAATTTATTCTTAAATTGTGTCAAAATTTGTGACAAAATCGCTAAAATTTCTAAGATATATGTGGTTTGAAATAGAATTATAACTTTTCCTTGATGAAATAAAATATAATTTGCATTAGAAATTAACGAAATCTATAATCTTTGTCTCTAACTTCCCCTCTTTTTATATATTGAAGATATGATTTTTTAAATTCTATCGATTACATCTCCGAACTGGTAAAAGCTTATTTATTGAAGTTGTTTTATGCAAATGTGGAGGAAACTAAAATGTACTGTTGTAATGTACTGAATGTAATTTGTTGCTGTATTCCTAGGTGTAATCGAAAGAAGAAAGAATGCTATTTTGAATTTAAATTTTTTCCAAAAAGAAGCTAACTACCAATGTTAAATCTATTCTCTTGATATATATACAAGATGATAAAAAGTACAACTTATAGGAACAAAATATATAGTTTGAAATTATTTAAAACAAAAACAACTAATAGAAAAAATGAATAGCTAAAGGAATAACCAAAAATCAAATTAAAAAGTTTCATATGAAAATCAACCAAATTTTACTTAAGTAATCAAGCTGTCAAGAACCTAAACTAACTAAACAAAAGGAAAAAATTAGCCTAAAAGCTATAAATACTACTGTATAATTAATTGAAAAAATCAGTAAGATATCAAAATAACCAAAACAATAAAGTTAAAAGTATTACCTTAAAATATTATAGTGAAAAAAGCCATAAAAATATTGAAATACAAATTATACACAACAATTTTAATTCAAGACAAATATAAATTATTAATTAAAAATTAAAATCAAGTTTAAAAAGTTACCTAAAAAACTTAGCAAATATTAAGAGATAAGAATTAAGAATGAACACAAAGAGATGCATTGTAATTTAAATACTGTCTCAGATTTTAGACTCAGAAAAGTGTGTTTAATCTTTCTAAAAAAATCTATCACAACTTCAGTAAACACATTATCATTAACAGTAGAGAGCAAGAATAATCAAAGTTCTATAAACGAACAGAAATTCAAAAATAGAGAAAAGGAAAGAAATAGATTTAAGCTAAAGCAAATAAATATAATATTAAAAATAATCTATATTTATTAATACTTTTTTTTAAAAAAAAATTGTAACTAAAAATGCTATAAATTTTGCCTTCATAAAAAATTTGTTGAGCACCAATTCGTTTCGTTATGAAGCGATATAACAATTTTTATAACCACCAAAAACTATTGATTGATTGACTCACAGTTACAAAACTAAAAAATTACTAAGAAATATTTATCTTACCAAATTTAAATTATTTAAAAACCTATACCAAGTAATCCATTAAAAATTAATAGTTTTTGCATTAAATAAACCTACTAAAATCAGCAAATCTAAGTTTATTAAAATTCGTAAAAGAAGCTGTTCTAAAAATGGGTCTTCATCTGGTGTCTAAGTTTAAAATTAAAATAAAATTTTTAAATATACCTAATTTTATATTAAAAAAATATTATAGATGAGTATACTATAACTAAAGAGTAAGCAAAAATCTAATTGAAAATATGAACCAAAAATATATATAAATAAACATATACCTGTATATATACACACATACATACATATGCACATGAATACAATAGAGACACAGAAATATGTATCCATTACTTTTTAATTGGTCATAATCATTTTAAATGTTAATTAATAAAACTAACTGGGTAGTTTACTTTACACAACTGATTACAAACTTCTTATAATTAATGTTTTTTAGTTTATTGCAACTTACTGAATTATTATTTCTAATAATATGATTAATAAAAATATTTCTAAAAATGGAAATTTGTGCACAGTTATTCTAGAAAGGTACTTTATTTTTACGTCTTTCTATTTTGTCATAAATATTACTAATAGTCTTATTATTTTCAGTTTTCAGTTGTATGTCTTAATATTTTGTTTCATATTTACTATTGATAGTTTGATTTAGATTTGAACAAGTGGGGCAAAAAATTAATTTAGTTTACCTTCAAAAGGCTTATTGTAATTCAAAACAAGTAATCATCACTGTATCTGCATATTCGATAAATACTTCTATCAGTATAATTTTGTTCATAATGGTGTAAGCAGATATTTGTCAAATTATTTCTCGCAGGACCACCTTGTGGCATGCTCTCCTTTGGTTAAATTTTTTTCTCTTAATAATTAATATAATTTTCGCAAGCACATTGTTATTAAAAATTTAAATTTATCATTAGCAAAGAATTCATTAATATTATTATCCTGTTAAATAATTAACACTACTTTAGTGCATCATCAATATATTTGTATAAATTAAAAAATTATCTCGATTTTCTTATTATGTTTAAAATAATGTTAGAAGATATTCGCTGAACTGTTAAAAGGAGTAGTAGTACATTCTTGGTGTCAGATTGATTTTTTTTTTATTAATGTCGCTCTTAGAAATAATACAAGAACCTATAAGCAATAAACGCACAATTTTGAGCTTCGGCCAAGTGATGAGAACAACACTTTGGGTCCATAGAGGCATCAGTTCTCGAACCCACGGTCGACGAAAACAATACCGGCCTCCAGTCCGTAACCATGATCACTTGGCTACTGTGACCACGTCCTCCTTGGTCAATACCCCTAGCTTGTTTGAAAATTTTATCTTTATATTTAATGTAGTTTTCTCTAAGTACAATATTAACTAACGATTTAAATTTATCATAGGAAATAAATTCATTAATATTATAATTTTTATAAATAATTAATAGTATCTTAGCCAAATCATCTATGTTTATGGAAATAAGAAGGTCTTTAAAACCATAACTATGAATAACAAATAAAACTTTTTTTTTTCTTAATAATATCTAAGCTATTTTTTATGTTTTCAATTTTATTAAATTTATTAACAATATCTAGTAACATAGTTTGTAATAATTTACCTGCTTTTGTGTGTGTATTGTAAGTATTGTAATCGCTAGTTTTACCCAAATTTCTTCCCTCGAGTGCTTCAGGTTTTAGAAATAACAAAAACTGTCCCCCTGCCCATGTTTCCATAAGTTGTATCTTGGATCAGGCCAAGCTTACGTTTAAACCTTAGAGTAGATGTTATTATTGATCCAGCTCCTTTAAGCCTAAAATTGTAATTAATTTTTCCTGTTAAACATTTAAATTAAGTAATATATATTCTGTTTACTTTAAATGTTTAAATACCAATGATAAATAGAAATTAGTAACTGATTGCTTATTTAAAATACATTCAGTTCTAAAAAACTTTGATGCATGTTCGAAGGTACATGTGATCCATTCTATATTACTTTGTGGAATGTATAATATTTAATTTCTTTTCTTCACAGACATTTATGCAAACTTACAAAATTCTTCAAAATAATTTCTACTAAAGTGCTTTGCTCAATTGAAATAAGCAAGTACTCAAATTTATAAGCACTATATCATGGAATATGTAAAATTATTCTAGGTTTTTTTAAATACACTTTGTAATGTAAAAAATGTTTTTCCCATTAGAAATAGCTTTTAGATTTAGGCTTTTATGAGATTAAAATTTTCTTTCTTTCCTATACAAGAAACGAAATTTTTTAGGATAATCTGTTCTTTTTCTTCCCAGAGTATATTCGATTGAAAAATATAGGCTGTTCGTTTTAATGCAATTTCATAGATGTATTTTTGAATTATGTTTACATTGCACCAACTTTTGAATGAATTTTCATCAATTTTATCGTTTATTTGAAACACTGGAATTTTATAGATCGAAAAACTTTTAAATTTCTTTTTTTACTGAAAATTGTATAATATAACTTAACATAATTCTATTATTTATTATTTTTTAAGGGTGCTTCAAACTGCTGAATAAAACGAAAATATGAATTAACTGTAACTGCAATTTTTTTTCAAAGCATTTACCTTGGGATGTATAAATGTTTTTTTTTTTATCTTTTGATTATTTAAATAATACTTTCAAACAAAAAAAACTATGTTGAATTTAATTATGAATATAATACTTTTAAGGTAGTTAGTTTTTTAAAAATTGATTTCTGGATAAATTAATTTCGGAATTCATCGATTGCGATTAAGGTGAGAATAAAAACATTTATTTATTTTTAAATTGGGATAATTTCTGTTTCCTTACTTTCAGTTTGCCATACATATGTATTTTCTTACATAACAAGTGAATAAAAAATTGTTGATAAATACATAAGTTATATTTCTTGCTCTGTTTCATTTTTCTGTAAGTATGAATCGCAATCGACTAGTTTCAATGTGAACTTAGGACTTGAATAAAAATATTATTCAATAAGAGTGAAAGAAATAGTAATTAATTTCTAAACATGCAATTATTTAACGTTTACATTAATCACTGCTGTTATAATACGCATCCTATCTTATAATTTAAAGAAAGTTAGTAAGAAAAGGATAGTGAATTCTTATATTTTAAAAGTCATACATCAGTTTTACTGTTTTAAAATATTTAATTTTAATTATTAAAGCTCTAAAGAAATATTTAGCTTATACTCTCTTTGTATACATAAATTCCGCTTCCCGATAATCAAACTACATTTAACACAACAAGGTATGCAAATAATTTTGATTTGATATCTGCATGAATACAAGTTAGGCTAGATATAATAACTGTATACTACAGAATATATTTAAATGTCGCATTTCATAAATAACTAATTCTGTCATTTACATTAAAATATACTAATGATTCATAAATATTCCTTTTAAAATGAACGTTGAAGTATATGTAAAATGCGTGCATCAGTAATTTAAAATATGTTGACATCTATATAATAAAAATATCTTAGCATTCCATTCTCGTTGCTGGAATGAAGAGAATATAATGAATAAACAGTTGTCTATTTGATCTGATTTGGATTTAAATAACACAAGGCATTTTCATTTCCTTGGTAATCGAATTATTATAATCACAACTTTCATAGCGGGCGTTTTAAAATAATAATAAAAAAAAAAATGTGGGTTTGATTCCTAATTTAACTAATTACGAAAATTACGAGGTTTATTCCCAACACTCAAGTAACGTTTACAAAATTTACATACACAGAGTATTTAAAAAATTTCAGGACACTCTCTCGTAAAAAGTGCAAATGGCACCATCTCAACGAAACCGACTGGATGATGTAGCAATGACATCAACTGCGCGAATCACATGGTTGCATTAATTTCTGATTAGTTTTGAATGAAAAGTGTTCTTTTTAGTAAAGTATGTGTGTGCATAATTATTATTGGAAAAAAAATGGAGCATCGCACGAATACTGTTTTATATTTAGAAAATTAACCAGAGAGGAAATGTGTATGAAATGGTTAAATCTGCAAATGCTAAAGCTGCTCGGAACCATTCCCGTAAGTTAAAATGGGTTTCCATGCTTAAAACTGGAAGACACTCGGCTGAAGACAATGAGAGAACAAGTCATCCATGTTCGAGTCGAAATGAAAAATTGTTGAACATGTTCACTAGAGTTTCGTCGTCAAAGAATTTCCACTTTAACTAGAGGATTTTACAAACTGTTTTACATTGGCGTTTAAAAGGGATGCGCCGTGTGAAGTCCGATTTATTGAGAAGTGGAAATTGGTGCTTCTTGTATAAAAATGCACCGTCTCATAAGTTCATCCTCGTGCAGCATATTTTGGCTAGAAAGCCGGTTGTGTTCATCAACCCCCTTTACTCACCATTTTATCTGTCCTTCCCCCTGAATATTTTTTATTTCTGAAATTGTAGAGTAAATGGCAGAGGTACGAGTGATTTAGGAGACAATGGCGTTGAAACTCAATAGTGTTGGAATGGAGGTGCTTAATATTAGATGTAAGTATATCTTTTTACGGATCTGTGCACTCATTCCAAGTGTCGTATTTAATTATGAGGAAACTATGTAAAAGCTTAATATTAAATGTAAGTATATCTTTTTGGCTAAGTAGGTATGCGAGTAGTAATATAACTTATTTTGAATATAATATATATAATTAACGAGGCTTGATTGAAAAGTAATGAATCCATGACCATGACAGTTTTAGTTGTAACCCAATTTCCTAACTTCTTGTTACGTTTGAAATCTACATGTATCATCCATGTAATATAATTGTTTCCTTTGCTCCTAAATTTAATTGGTGAGCTGAAAATTGAAGAAAATGATGGGATTGAAGCAACGGAGCGTCATTGTATCCGACATTGTATCTTGAGACGTTCGACTCTTCCTGTAGATAAAATAATATCTTAAGGGATATCAATTTCGTTTTGATGATGATATGAAAGCTTCCAGTACAGCTTGTTGTCGATTTAAGCCATCGTGTTACTTTTCAGACGAGTTGGAGCGATTTACAAGCGTGGGCGTAAATTCGAGGACAGGAATGGATACTATATGAAAAAGAGAATAGTGCATAACATATAAAGATACATATGGATTTCTGATATAATTACAATTATGAGAATTGGAAGCAAGTCTTAAAAAAATATAGTCATGGAGACATTATTTTTCTTTCAAATGTTTCTTCAGATCCTTTATAACAGCTCCAAAAACATATTTTATTTTTGCTACATTATTTGATTTTGTCGTTTTGTCTTGCTAGTTTTTAAAATTTAAAATGTTAGTGCAGTGAACGAATTTACTTCCAGTAAAACCCTTAATTTAAGAAATTTCTCTCTCTATTCATTGTTTTTCTTCAAATTCATTTAAATATAACATTTAAGATCCATGGCTTGTGTAAAAATTAAAATGAATTTTTCAGTACAATTTTAAAAGTAACCCCTGAAAGATTGTAATGTTCATTTTTTCATTAGTAAACTTATAAAATAATATTATTTTTATGCGCATTGACCATATCTTGCTTTTGTATAGGCATTTAATTATATGCATTTGCAATGAATACTAAGCATATTGTGATGTATTTATTCATTTTTCTCATATTTAGCAATATAATTGAAATTAAAAGGCATAAAAATATTATTTATTACTTTTATTACTTACTTTAAAAGCAAGGTAAAATTTCTTCAGAAATTTAGCTATTACAGTCATTATTAAAGTTCTTTATCTTCAATCCATTCCACAGCGTCCATTTTCTAGACCCAGTTTTACGAAAACCGCCCCTTTTAGTTGGATTATTATAGGTTTCCCATAAGATTCTCCCAATCTACACGGCCTCCAGATACCGCGTTAGTTCCACTAATATATCGTCCGTTAAAGCGATACAACTCAATGCAAAGATCGAAACGTGCCCATCTCCCTAATCTCGGAAATTTCCAATAAGTTAATCAAACCGCCATTCGTGTATTTAAGGTAATATTCCCATAGAACCCGTGATCATCTACCACGCAAGCCTTTAATTAGCGAGATGCCTCATTCATCTGTAAGAGGTTATCGTTTCCTCCCACACAACTCAATCTCATTGATTGAGTGCGGCTTCACACCTCGTTTCAGATTTTCACTGTCTACGGTAAAGTACAACAACCATAAAACTCTCAATCGAATTTCAGATTAATACTTTATCAATACATATGCAGACAAGATTTTGCTCTGATGGTGAAAATTTAAATCGATTATTTCGGATAAGGAATACAATGCATGGAGGATTCAAATGTTGTCCTAATTTTCCCTTTAAAGGACTATGAATACAAAGCATGTTGGTTTCGAATGTTGTCTCAATTTTCTCCTTAAAAATTCACTTTGCTATGGCATTGAGATTTTACGAGTGTATCAACAGTAGTTGAAATTGGAAAGCGGCAAGCGTGTAATGTATCTTCACATCGATGACATGTTATACTATTTCTTTCTTCTTTTTCTTGCACTTTTTGCTCCTCATCTTTATTCAACAAAATGAGGTAAATAAGTACGCCTCTACTCTTACGAATTGCTTGATGGATTGGGGGTGGGTTGCCAATGCGAACTCACGTTTCCGTGTTTTCCATTATGCGTCTCACGTACGCAAAAATTGCTCATTCGCCGCTATCTTTAAAGGAGCTTACAAAGAGTACGAGAACTCACAAAATGTCAACCATCTTTAACCACTAGTTCTGGAAGTCAAAAGTTATCCGTAAATTTTTTTGTTAACATCAGGTTTCGGTATACTTCAGGGTATACCATTTGCTTAAGAAATACATAAATTACTGTTTTGTAATCTATCCGAAGATACCTTTCATTGTTTTCAATATATTTGGAATTTTTCACCTCGAAGTTTCAGAATGTAACAATGGATGTTATAGGAGAAGACGTGTTTGAAAGTATCGATTAAATAAGTTAGAAGTCTAGATGCGATTTTCCAGTTTGCTCAGTAAATTTGTAATGTTCCTAATTTGTTCCCCGATACTTCCTTCGTGTGATGTGAAGTAGAAAGAGCAAAATAAATTTAAATGTTTGGATACAAATAAAGAAAGTAACAACTGTAAGGAAATTGAGTTAGTGATCGGATCTCATTACTTAGGAGCATAGCCCTCAAACAGATTCAAGAAAAACATTTCCATACTAGTGTAATTTCTCAAAAGCGACACAAAATATGCATGCAAAATAAAACATATGCAATTTTTGAAGTAACTATTTTGGATTTGAAAAGGCAGAACTTAAAATTGTTCCTGTAATTTATTTTCTGATATTCTTTTCGTTTATTAAAAAGCTCAACTTTTGAGGTGTGCAGATGAAATCATGAGCAAAAAAATTCTTCCTTAACTTGTTACAATACAGTTTTTGCATTTATTAATTTGTTACAGAACAGATTTTTACGGTTGAATGATTATAAGTATACGCATATTTGTATTACTTTGCTTTATTTCATAACTTTGTACAGTTCTGGATATTGCAACCAATTACATTAATAGTGTTAAAAACTGAATGAACAAAAAATATAAATCTAAGAAAATTATGTATCAATTAATTAAAAAGGTGATGCTTCTCCGACTTTGATTATATGCACATCTTACACAAAAAGTTGAATAAACTACGATGTTACTTACTGATATAGATAAGATCAAGATATTGAGAATTAGAAAATTTCAATGTTGAATAATTTTAAATATTACTCACGTAAAAGTATTTTATACACATAAACTAAGTCGCATTATCCTCATTTATTTTTAATTACTTTCCAGACATTATCCATATTTAAAAAACGATGTTGATTAATTAAAGTATCATAAGGTGAAAAAAGATGTACTGAATAGTTTTAAAAATTAATTGCATAGAAAATTTGTTTACCATTCATGACTGTCACTCCATCCAGTAAATTTTTGAATATTACTAATGCGGATAATATCTAGTCTTATCTCGAGGTTGGTGAATAGGCCAAAATTAGAATGTATTAAAATCATGCTTTAATATTTTAAAGTCCATTGAATATCTCAATGTTTACTAGTTTTTCAATCACAATTTCATAAAATATTTTTTCTTAAAATTTTGAAGATTTATAGATGTTATACAGCTTTACTCTGTTAAAGAAAAATTTACTTGTTGATTTCATGCATAACGTGGTTTTTAGGATGGAAAATTTGTCGACATTAAAAAGTAGTAGAAATGTAACATAACGTTTAACACACAAATTTATTTTCATATATGTGACCATGTAAGTTCATTCCCTTTTCAGAATGGAAATATAACTGAAAACAAGATTTAAATGCAAGAAAGTGATCTAGAACATGATTTATATAATTTTTGATCAACACCAGCATCATTAACCTTTCATAAGGCTTAACTTTATTATGAAGTTTAACATTTTCCAGAACGTTATTGCGTTCAAATCTATAATTATACGAATTAATAAGGGACCAAGGGGTTTAGGAATTAGTAATTACAAAAAACATAGTAATTTCCTAATTTTGCTGCAATTAATAACTAAAGGATGGTATAAAGGCACAAATTAGGGAACCTTTTAACATTTATATTAAAATAGTATAAATATATTCGAGGCAAACTATTATTGCGCCAGTTGAGAATAAATAGGTCATTTCGAGAAATAGATAAAAAAAAATTGCAGAAATCACTATCTTTATTTCCTATACTTTTTCAAAAGGCTAGAAATATGATAACGATACATTGTATCTTTTTAAAGTAGAAATATGATATCGTTTGAAAGTTTATTTGAGAAAAAACAGATCTCAATGAAGACAAGAACTTTCGTTTTTTTTCCTTAAGAATTTATATTCGCAGTGTTCAACAGACGTTTCTTTATATAGAACGGAAGAAATTTGTAAACTTAAAAGTCGTAGTAAAAAAGGAAAACTGAGATAGCGATTTAGTAACTGTATATTAACACATTTTTGTTTTTATTAAGAAGAATAAAATACTATATATATAATTCTGAAGTAGTCATAAAAATTTGTCATTGCAGTTACTACCAAAGGCCTTAAACTTATGGGTGATTTTTGATATTTTTTAAGATTTTACATAACTATGGTAACAGCTATTTTATTATAAGAATATATTTTCTCATTTGAAAGGGTATTATGTATATTCTGTGATAGAAAAATTTTTTGTAATATAATTTCTTTTAAATACGTTTTGTATATTTTGAATAGCATTCGCATCATGAGGATGGAAATTATTTTCAAAAATTTAGATAACTATTTTCAAAAAGTATATAATTAAAAATTAAAACTACTAGCTGATCACTCATTTTATTATAAATATCATAACATTTAGATCAAAGATAGCTATTAATGCATTTAAAGTTTAAAGTTCCACAAATGATCTTACATAACAAACACTTTATTAAAATGCCAGAATGTTACAAAACAATTAGATACAAACAGTCACTTGTTTATAAAATTTGAACATGTTTTATTCTCAAAAAATTGGTTAAATGATAATACATTAAACGTCATTTTTTCTCAAAAAGATTAGAGGATCAAATACATAATTTTGAAAATGTTTAAAGATAGACAAATGTATGTATATAAAAAAATTTAATGTTTCCTCCCCTTTTCTTTATTACGACTTTTCTACCAAAAAATGTAGCTAGTTTGTAAGAAAATAAATCATTTTTAAGATCTCCTTTTACATTTTTTAAAATTGTAATACTTTTTTACTGTATATAGAAGGCAATAGGTAGAAAGTAATACCGATTATATACATATATACAAGGCGGAGCGGGACTTAAATATTATGTGTAAATATCTACAGTTGAGACGCGGCCCAACAAAAAAAAAGCAAATGTTTCCATAAAAAAAAAAAAAGATATTTCCTTTTTATTTGATTTATCAGATGGACGGACCGGGTTTCATCCAGAAATGTATGAAATGAAATGCTTTTTACTGTGGTCATTTTTCAGGATTTATAACACATTCAGTGGTTTATTCTCCGTAGCTTTGATCGATCCTAGCTAACAGGAAGTCTTTATATAAAGAAGTAATACCGTTATTTTATATAAAGGTACCTTAATTTCATAAATACCTTTTAACAAAAATATATAATACATAGTTCATTATAT
>BMAW01132833.1:705165-742916 GCA_019974015.1 Nephila pilipes | reverse complement strand
TTCTATCGGGAGATTTGAAACGTAAATAAAAGATATTTCTTTTTCAAATCTCCCGATAGAAATTTAGTTTCTATTTAAATTTAATGCAGAATATTTATCAACTACTTGTTTACTCAGAGGAATTTCATCTTATGTTTATTTTTCAATCTATCCTAGACTCAGTAGCTATGTAAGCTTGATCAATTCTTTTTCAAAAAATTAAAATGTTCGTCATTTTTATTTTGCTGTTTCCATCTAACAAGAAAATCGTAGCTTTGGGTTTCCAATGATTAATTTAATATTTTTCAAGAACTCGATTTAAATGCTCTGTCTCTCTGCTTTTTAAGTATATTTTAATTTTCACTTTATGAATGTTTTATTTCCATTTACAACGAAATGTAATGGGAATTAAATGCAAATGCAGTAATAATTTTAATTATTCCATTATTTCCTTCCTTTTTGAATCTGTAGCTTTTATATTCTATATAACTATTTTATTATATCTTTAAGTTACGAAATCTGGCCTAATGAAATCATAATAATATTAACTATTAAGTGTTCTAAAGTTACTTAAATCAGATTTAATTCTTTTCATAGCCACTGTACATGAAAATAATTATAATATATTTGAATTCTAGTAATATTTCAAATTAATGGAATTCGTTTTAAGCAACTTATATTTAAGAGATGTAAATAGAAACTTATGCATACTTGTATAACTGTAGTTATAAGATTATTTATATTAATGTGAAAAGTATATTATCCAAACTGAAAAATGGTAAAAATGTTTCTGTGATTTTAAACGTGTATGTTTCATTCTATGGATTTCGATTAACTAGAGAAAATACGTTAATATATAAAATGTGCAAATTAAATGAAGGATTTTTAAGCTAGGGATACTGTAAACGATATTATTATTTGTTTAAATAATAAAAGCCCATTTAAATTGTAAACTCCCGAATTTTATTTGAAATAAGCATTCCTTTATTAGGCCATCAATTTTTTTTCTTTCATTCTGTCATGCAATCGTTTTGGTATTTTGAAAAGAGATATGTTCAAAAAATGTAGTACAGTATATTTGTATTTAGAATGGGATGGCCCACTTCTTCTCTGCGATTTAAATAGTATAAAAATATTATAAATGCTTGATGAAACTGATATTTTTTCTTCTATTATTCACAAATATATTTCCTTATCAAAACTTCAGTTCTCTTGCTTAAGCATTATAAATTAGAACTTACTAATACTTCAATATTCCAAAAATTATACAATCATGCAACTTATAAAGTTTTCAGGATATCTAAACTAAATTAATCTATCAAACTGTGGGCTGAAATATGCCATTTTTAATGTAGAAGATTGAAATTTTTTTATTGAATACAGATGTAATACTATGAAGATACGAACACTTTTTAAATATTTTTTGAATATTGAAAATATTTTAAAAATATAGTTTAAAATTATTCATCTACAAATTTAAACAGAGAGCTTCAATTCATATCTTACGTCGAGAGTAATTCAGAGTAAATACTCATACTTAAATTGTAATATATTCATAAGAGAAAAATGGTATTTTTATTTGAAAAAAGATGTTATATATTCAGGAAAAAAAATTCCAAATAATACTACTTTGTTAGAGAAATGAGTTTCCTTTCACAAAATAACTTTTTTTGTCTATAACTTTTCTACTATTATTGTTTTAAAAAGAATAATAAAATATAATTATTTATGAGGATAATTTATTTCATTATGAGAAATTTTTTATCATAATACAATTTATTGATATATAAATGGTGTGTGTGTGTACATATTAGTTGATGCAAAAACATACGTATGACCTATCAAAAATGCAACTTTTCCCTTTTATGAATAATTTACAATTTTTCAATTGCACCCGAAAATAATGCTTAAAGTACTTTAATGAACCAATGCTTAAATTAAATTAAGCTTAATCCATTGTTTTAATTTTGCTTTTGAGACCAATTTCTTGATGTACTCTTTAATACAAAGTTGTGAGTGTGATGCTTTATCATAAATTTTCCTTTGGTTACTTATATGAAACTTTTCAGTCCAATGTGAACACACACACACATTATATATATATATATATATAAATGATTTTTCATTCATTTCATTTTATTTCATTATTTCAATGCTGTTTTCTAAATTATTTTTAAAATTTTAGTTATTAACTAGTTTGATAGTTGGCGTTCCTTTATATTGATTCTATTGCATTTTTAAATTTGTTTCTAATTATTTCTTCATTTTGGATATTTTTAAAAAATTCTGATTTTATATAAAAAAAAACTACTCTACTTTTAACAGTAATTTTTAATTTCAATGTTCTGTGTATGTTGTGCGGGCTTTTGATTATTCACTGGTTCTTTCTAGAGTTTAGTGTTGGCGTTTTAGCAACGTTTGAAAATAGTTGGTTTTCACGTGGGACAGTTGTGTGGTGCTTTGGGCCAAGAGGCTATCCTCACTCACTTTTACGCTTTTTCGTGTACTTCTGTGACTCGCAGTAAAGCATTAATGGTTTCTTTAAAAATGAGTAAATTGATTAATCTTATAATTTGAATTTATTTTACATCTTTTTAGTAAATTTTAAATGTATGCTCATTTCTTTGTATTCCATGTAGTCTTATTATGTAGTTTTTATACACATAATGAGCTGAACATGAAAAATGTTAATTTTCTTTTGAATTTTTTTCAATTCATAATCTTGGTTTTATAACCCTTTTTAATAACATATTTTGTTCATGTTAATATTCAGGCTTATAATTATAGAACAGCCTAGCTCCACAGTCTAAGGTCTGTCACAATATTAAATATATTACTTCCTGTTTTTCTGTTTTCTCAATAAAAGTTTATTAATTATTTTTTTTTCAAATTGCATAATTTTATTCTCTCTGATATTTGATTTATTTTTTATCTACTTTATTATGAATCATAATTTTCAAATTTAACATTCAAATTTAACTTAATTAAAGTTAGAAAATTACAAACTCGACGAGAAAATTTTATTCTAGAATGCATTTCAGATTTGTGGTGTCCAAATTTTAGGATTGTGTTGTTTAATTTTTTTTTTTTTTTTTGCTTTTGAATTATAGTCTTATTAAATTTTGTTATACACACACACACACACACACACATATATATATATATATATATATATATATATATATATATATATACAACGTGACACTGAAAATGTAACATCAAGAAGCAGTAGCCTTAAAATTATACATATTTCAGGGTAGATGCACGTCGCCGTTTTATGCGAATGATGTGAAAACGTAGCTCTCCAGAGTACGTTGAAGAAGATATAAGGGAAGGAAACCGCAGAATGTTCGATTTTCATGCCGTTATTTTTGCAGAGAAATCATCGTTCTAGTTTTAGAAGACGCGTGTAATAGTAGATAAGGCCAGGCCGTGGTCAACTTAGGCAGCTCCAGCAGATAGATGGTTTTTCGAGGGGCATGGTGATTGCATTGAGAAGGGCAGGTTGGTCCATATTGCAAATCTCAGCTGACGCACACCTGGATGCGTCCACAGAGTACCGCAGTGGCAAAGATTTGTTAGAACAATTAAATGTAGCAAGTTTGAGGGGTGCCGTGAAGCCAGAGTGACATCAGCACGCGTAGATCGACACATCCCCCGACAAGCGGTGGCAAACTCGGAAGCCACATTCTGCATTATGTTCAAGATGCCCTAGACGTTTCCATGTGAAACCAATCGATTCGTTGCTAGTGGACTGCACTCATGTAGACCGTTAAGAAGACTGCCATTGATCCCACAGCATAGACACCAACGTCTGCAATTGTGCCATCCTCGAGTGACGTGGTCATCAGAATGGCACAGGATCATGTTCTCATCTGAATCACGCTTCTTTTTCTCCATTGATATTCACTGTATCAATGAGAGTGTGGCGTCGGTGTGGAGACAGGTTAAAACAGACAGCAATTCTGTACCTAGACGTATTGATTCGTGTATTGCCGTCCACAGTGGTCTTACAATCTACTGACCTGACGCTTTTTCACTCTATATTATGGATATGATAAATTTAACTACATATATATATATATGTGTGTGTGTGTGTGTGTGTGTGTGTATGCTTTTATGAACAAATTTATTTTTTATAATTATTAAAATCTTGACTGAATTTATTTTTCTTTTAATTCACACATATTTAAGTAATATTTTTATTATTATTTTTAATGGGTTTTCTTCTACTCACATTCTAACTATGTCAGGTTCAAAACTTTAAAATATTCATTCTCACATTTTAAAGCACTTAAATGAGCTGAAATTTTCTATATTAGATTGTTTTGGATGATAGAACTATTTATAGTTTACTTATAATTAATAAAAACTAATTATTTAATGAATTAAATTTAACGCACAGTTTCAATTGTTTACTTCGTAAAATAGTTGAATATTGAAACCAGTAAATTAAACTATCCCCTGACGAAATTTTAAGGTATAAAAAAAAATTATGTTACGCAAAGTGTGAGGTTTGAAAAAAACCCATGTTTAAAGAACTCGTTTCTTACCAATATTATTTTAGATTTATTGTAATAATTATGTTATTTAGCATTCGCTTATATGCAAATCTCGTCTGTATTTTTTTATGTATTATATATATACACATACAACGTAAACCTGTAATATTCTATGAATTGAAATAAAAATCTATTAAAATCGAAATAAAATCCTGCACTTCACTGCTAACTTCATATATATTTACGAAACATTACGTTTCTTTGCTTATGAATAAAACTGTAACCCTTTCTTGAACTGGCAAATAAATAAATAAAATAAAATAAGACACCCTAAATAACTTTCATAATTTTAAATGTAGTTGTATGAAATTAATATAAATGCTAATGTCACAAAAGGAACTAAATTTGGTAGTAGTATTTTAATTAATTAAGTAAATTAACATAGTTATTTAATTCTGAAAGTGAATCTTTTGCCAATCAATGTCATTTTTTTTGCGTATCATACTTTTCATAATAAAAAAAAAAACTTACATTTCAAATTTTATAAGGTTCTAATGGAAAATGGAATGATTTAATTAATCAATTTATTAACTAAATTTCAAAACAGAATCTCTCTGTATAATCGATTAAGATTTTTTTATGTATCTGATTTAGGATCCTAAAATTGGTCTAAATTCCCCATTCTATAAAATTTTGCGAAAACATTTCTGAGTTTTGGAGGCTTAGCGATTAGGTTCCCTGATATTAAATAATTATCTGAAACAACTAACTATAAATAAAAGTTTTATTTAACAATTATACATGAAATGACAGATAATTGTTTTTCAGTTTTAAAAACATACAAAGATTGAAAAAAAAAGTAATAACATTTTTGAAAATGTGGAATACTAAATGAAAAAAAGAAGTAAATTACAACAAACCAACATTTTTATACATTTTAATTTCATATGTCATGAGACACTTAAATAAAAAATATCTTGTAATTCCCTCCAATGATTCGGGCAGTCTTTAATTTTGAAATTGTGGTCCGACATTGTGAAGTTGTAAAGGATTTTACACTACTTTAAAATTCTTAATGATTAGTCCCTTGATCTTACGGTCTAAAAAATTTTAAAATATTATAAATCATTTGTGCTGAAGAGATTTAATACATGGCACCCCATTAGGGTTTTCCGAAAATCTATGGAACTTAAGATCAAAGTTAATTGAAATTTAAGACTTATTTAAACTCTACTCTACATATTACTTCAATTTTGCTAAGAATTTTTTTTACTTTAGAAGTTAATTGACGATGATGATAAAGTTAATTCATTAACATTACAATCTATTTCAATTTTAGCCATTAACTTTGATACAAATTTTGTCCAGATGTAATGAGAATTCATCATGACCAATTGTTTTTGACGATAATTCAAATTATGATCTTTTCAAAGCATTTGATTTAAATATTGCTCTCATTTTTCAACAGTTTAATGTGTTTTAATGTTCATATGTAGTAGCATTAATTTCACCTATAGTTACGCTCACTCACGCAAATTATAGAAATTATACGAAATAAAAATTTACGAAAGAATAAATAAATATCCGAAAGACAAATTTCAGAACTGAATTTGATACGGCTAATTTTTCATTCTTAAGACTCGGGATACATTTAACATAGTTGATGCCAGCTAAAATTAAAATTCAAATGTAAAATGTTTTCATTATGTTAGCACTTAAAATCAAATAAAAAAAAATTCCATACTCTCTATCTAAAAAAAATTGTTCAAAATCCTTATTTTATTTATATTTTAGGCTGTTGAGTTGAATTCTTTAGAAAAGGAATGATGACGCAGTGCCTTTTTTTTTCTTCTAAAGTGAAATAACTCAATTATAAAATAATTCTTTTAAAAAAAATTGTACTCCTTAAAAAAGCAGCAGTTTAAAAAGTTTCTACATACTAACTTCTTTTTCTTTTTTTTCTTTTGGAAAAAAGATCTATGAAATGAAATGCACCAGAAAAAAACTTGATAAGAATAAGCTTTTTTCAGTTGCTTCTCCAGAAAGTTGGACTAGCGTAAACGCAACACGTGACCAAAGATGACAGGCCATCTGGACTTGCCACAGCGAAAGACTACAGTCATCTTGATTTGACACTTCGCTCGCGTTAAGCCAGCGTGAATGCAAATGCTACGCCTCCTTTCAAGTGGCTTACGGAATAAATTTCTCTTTAATGAAAGGAATAAATAATCGGAGATTTCCAGCAAATTGAGGACCATTTTACTGATGTAAATAACTGAAACAAGATCTTGCAGAATGACATTTGCCCCTTTTTGTAATTTATGGAATGACAAGAGAATGAAAAAAAAATAATGCAAACGGGAATAATATCCAAGAAATTCCTATTGTTTTTATGACCTTTAGGGGAATGTGCTTTAATAAAGTGAAGTAGCACTTAACTGATGAAGCATTTTCGTTAACTTGAAAAATAATTTAAATTGCATTTCATTTTTCAAAAATTAATTTTTATTATTTAGAAAAAAAAACAATTAGAAAGGTATTTCATAGACTGATGTATACCTTTTCTGTATTTTATGAATTATCTTATAGCCTTGGAATCCGAGTTGTTGCAAGTTTTGTGTCCGATGTTTGAGTAGAGCCACGCTTCCGATACCCGATTCCTTTTAATAACCATCATACTGAATAATGCAGACTACTGAACATAAAACAGATCTGACATTCAAAATAATCATGTGATGGGGTAGTAATGACTAGTTCATGTGTTGTTTTCGCACCAGATAATGGTTAAAAATGACGAGGATTGTCGCCAGTATCCTTCATGTTTCTTTAGTGAAATTTAATTCAAATCATATGACACTTCTTAAATTATTAATGTTTATTTTATTACTAAAGTAGTATATATACGTTTAGTAACTTTTTCTTCTTTAAAATTATTTTCAATGACATGTCCTAAAATTCAATCAGATTATATTTTTTCTTATTTGAAACTTATATTAATGAAAAAAGGTAATAATGCGTTTAGCATATGTGATAAAGAGTTATCTACTATGCAAAGCAGTTTTAAAACTCAAGAAAAATTACATTCATGCAAGAAAATTGTGCTTTTCAGCGTAATTTTGGGGCGTTTCACACTACTATTAATTATTAAATAAACGAAAAGAAAAATATAAAAGAAGTTACCAAGATTTTAGGAAAAATATTATCATAAATTTTTAAACCTAATTTTGGAATAATAAATAAAACAATTATTAAATTAACTTCAAAGCAGAGATATAGCTTCACGACAAACAATTGCTAATTCGGATTTCGAATCAGCTCTAGTCAGTCGACACCCTAATTTTGAAGTGCTTAAAAGTGAATAAAATCCTCATTTTCGATATTGTCAACTTATAATAGCTCAGAATTATGAGGCATGTCACCAGTTGAATATTAAATAATTTTCGTGAGATCTTAATCTCATTAAATGATGAAGGCTAGAAAGCGATTTAATAAAATCAAGAATGCCTTTTTTTCCTCTCTATCATTTTAATGTATCACATAAATACAATAATCATTTGATATCTCAAGATGCTTTCTGGAAAAAGTTTTTAAAGTTAATTTTAAAATTTATATTTTAAATATTTAAATAAGTATCAAAATCTATCTTAGAGGAAGTGAAGGAAAGTTTGAGAATATTAGTCATCAGATTTATTTACATCGTATCATATTAACTTAGAAGTTATATTTTTTTAATGAGAAAAACTTAAAATTTAAAAAAAATAAAAGATTTTTTTAAAAAAAATTATGCAGTTCCTGCAAAGATTATTTTTAAATATTTCCTACCACTCTAGATGTATATCATGTTGAATATATCCGGATTTACATTTTTATAAAAATACAACGGAGTTTTGGAAAAAGACAGATTACTTTACTATTAAATTAGCGAGAAAAGTCAAATGTAATATGTTTGAGAAAAATATGAGTAGTTTAACTATGAAAACATTAAGAAGGCAAAGATTTAACATGTTTCAGAGAAAGATAAATAACTTTACTGTTAAAACAGTAAATAAAGTTTTTGAATTATTTAAAAATAATCGTAGCTATAGGAATGATGTATTAAGAAAAGGAAAAAAATTGTTTCACATTTTTTTGAAATTATTCACTGTTTCCTTTTCACTTTTCGATACTCATGTCCCAAAAATATTAATAATGAACATGGTACATGATCTGTGTATGAATCAATTTTCTATGTACAAGGAAAAAGATATAAATAAAGTATCTCACTGTAATTCAATAATTCATTGCATATTAAAAGTTTTTATTTTAAGTCCCTAATATTTTCAGAAAACGTTCATGGAAATCAAGTGTTCGAAAAACGAGTTTTAAATATATTTTATTCTCTCGAAATTATCAACTGGAATATATCATTTAGCTTTATCATGGGGAATTTAAATTATTACTAAAACAAATAAAACAGCTATGAAGGAATTGTTCTATGCAAAATTTTGCAAATGACTGATTTAACCATCAAAAGTTCCAACTTTTTCAAAAAACTTATTAAATTATTCAATTAAATATCAGAATTAAAGTTAACGATAATCTGACAGCAAAGCGCAAATTTGATCGATTGATTTACTGATTCATTCCTCCATTCGTTTACTCACTCACTCATTCATTCATTAGAAACGATATTCAGAAAACACGTTACTTTGAAAAGCATTCGGGTGATCATTTTGTCGTTGACTTAAACAAAAGTCGCTCAGGTGGCTAACTACAAAACACGATGTGGTGTATGAGTGGGTGAGAAAACTTGAACATCGTTCTAAAACACCCATGAAGGGGATTAAAAAATAAATGCTTGAGAGTGAAAGAAATTGTAATTCTGCTTTTAGAAATGCTAGTATAGCACAAAATTTTTTTATTTTTTCATATGTGAAACATATTTGTCGAAACTCAAAATGTTTTCAAATTGTATTAGTCCAAAAAAAGCCCCTGACAATTCACCTTTGAATATCATAGTATGTAAATTATTTAAATACTTCTAATGCTCTTAGAAGTAAGAAAATATAACGTCAAAATGTAAATTTAACACATTGTTCTAAAATAGAAGTTTTCTCAAAATGGAAAATTTTGCAATCAGTTAGATTCTGTCTTGTAATTAATCTGTAAAGTAATTAATCTAAATTAATGAATACAAAACAACAAATCTGATATTTAGAAATATTTTTTTATCAACCCATAGATTAATTGTGAAAAACGAATTTTTAAAATGCAATTTTTATGCTTGTTTTTATAGTTAAATTTTCACTTTCATTTAATTCCTTATATGCATTAAACTTTCTAATAAAAAATAACCATCCAATTTTATAGCGTTTTGCTTAGCAATTTTTTCATCATATTTAGTAGTTCATAAACATTATCTTTCATGTTTTCTAATTTAAAATAAATTACTGATTCTTATATTTAACTTAATTTGATCTTTTTGAAGTCATAACGTACATAAGAAATTTATCTCTTTCTTTGTAGAAAAATAAATAAATAACAAGTAATACAAAAACAAGCATCAAAGAGAAATGAAACAGTTATGAATAATTTGGGAATAAAACGAATGGCAAATGAATCGAAACTTATTTACAAATCATGTTATTGCATTTAGAGATTTACCTAATGAAAATGAAAAGAAACGGATGCGGTTGTGAAAGAAAAAAGTTCAGAACATTATCATATTCGGTTCCAATTAAAAATATAAGCGTAATAAGATAAACAGAAAATTAGCGTTGTCATATTTCAGTCGGAGAAAGGAAGCTTCCATGTTTAGTAATTTACGAATAATCATTTATATGCTAATTTGTCTCATACAGTACTATTTAAATTTACGTAAAAAAAAAAGTTAATTTTTAATTATTTCTAACCCTGTTCCTTAAAAGATGGATATCTTGACCTCAAGAAACAATGAACAAAATTTCAAGAAATCAATTATGCTTAACATGAAGGTCCCTCATGATCTCTTTATTTTTCTCTGTCGTTTCATAGAATTAGAAAGATTTTGAGATAATTTATTCTTTACAAAGGATGATCTAAAAACTAATTTCTACATTACTGCGCTAGCAAAATGGAAAGTATGTATAAATGTAAATGTCTGGCAAAAATGTAATTTTTAATTTACCTATCCAAGGAGCTGAAATCTGAGTACCTTGACTAATTAGAACTGAATTCTGCAGACTTTTACTGCAATTTTAATTACAGTCTTAACTGTTTCTTGTCATTTGTGTTATATTTCGTGTCTTCAAATGTTGAATAAAATGAACTTTGTTTCACAACTTACTTTTTTAATGCAGATGGAACTTTCTTCAATGAACATTAGTTTTCAGAAGGAATGTTTTTAATTTGAGTAGTAATTTAACTAAATTGAGCTCAAAAATTTCCCACATTTTCCTCAAAAAGAGATTAATAGTATTAAATAATTGAACCTAAAAGTAAACGAGCATAGAATTAAATTAAAGTTCTTTCTTCATATAATGCTCAAAAATTCCCTCAATATTCTCATTAAGCGTCAGTAATAATTAAAATTAAGATAGCAAAAATAATTTATCAAAATTCTTTCTTTGGAAGTTTTGAAAGAATTATAATTCATGTTTCATTATTATATATCTAACAAAAAAAAACGACGCACCAAGAAGGAGTTGTCCAATAGAGACAAAAATTGGCAGATAGAAAAATTATGTACAGAATAAAAATTGAATAAAATTTCAGAAAAAATGAATAATTTATTTCAGAGGTACATAGTTACAAAGTAAAGAGTTCAATGTGGTGTTAACCCACCTCTAGCCTGGATGCAAGCTGCCACACAACGTGGCATAGAGTAATAAAGTTCCCTGATGGTCTCCTGTGATATTTCTTGCCAATTTTGCTCCAATTGTCGGACTGGGTCATCAACATTCCCTAGTAGATGTAGTCGCCTTCCCATCATATCCCAGACATGCTCTATTGGAGAGAGATCTGATTGGCCTTACCTTGCTGAAAAAGACACTTCTTCGATGATTATCAGGACACAGTTGGAAGCGGGATTCGTCCCTAAACACTATACGCCCACAGTCAGCATCAGTATAACCTGATCGAGCCAAGCACCACTGTAATCTGGCTCGACAGTGTGCAGGCGTGAGTGGCAGGTGGTGTAGTGGAGGGTACTAGCGTAGATTTCTTTCTATTAGCCGTCTGTGAATGGTCATGGTGGACACGCATATGCGAGTCATACGTCTGATGGTTGATAAGGAGGAATCCGGCACTGTGATAGCTGATCTGACAATCACTCTGTCCTCCCGATCTGCTGTGTCCCTAGGTCGATCGCTACCATCATGGTGCTGAAATCTGCCAATGTCCATCCTTTCTTCCCAGAGTCTTCTAATCGCCGCTTCGCTTCGATCCATATGACATTTTTTCAGCCGATGAAAAGTATCATAAATCATAATGCAACAGAAAATTTGACCATCAGATTGAGAATCACTTCTTATATACATCTGATGAGTGGGCAGTTCTGATGCGCTGTAGCTCCTACTACTCTTTCATTGGACATCAAATTTTAATTATTTGCATGTTCGGTCTAAATGTCGTTGCATACGAAATTTCATAACAAACGGGGAACTCCTTGGTGCATCGTTTATTTTTGTTATATAATATATATATATATATATATATATGGGGGTGGGGGTGTATAAAGAGAGATAGTCTGAAGCACTTCTTATTATTATAGGAATTTTTTGAGTGAAAATATTATAATTAAATTTTGGTCACATATTAGAAAACTTACTGTTTACTACAACCGGAGTTATTTTATAAAATATATAGTTTCTAGTAAAAATATATCAGGCTGGTAGTTTTGATAAGGTTTATATAAAAGTATTACTGCTTGGTAAAATTTGTAATACTTTTTTAATGAATGAAAAGTGTGTAGTAGAGAGAAACAGGTCAGTAAGTAATTAAAATAACATTTTCTGTGTGTGGAAAGATTATTTTAAATGTTATTGAAATTCTAAGTTATTTCATAATAACTGGGAAATATGCATTGAAATTAATTGTAGTTAACAGTTTAACAACATTTACTTAAACGAATTCTGTTCAGTGTTATCGATGCTTCTTCATAACTAATACAGAATGTTAATCAGAAGCAAATATTGAGAATAAGGGTGTTAAAAGCTACAACTACAGAATATAACTGTTCCGCTTTATAGGTATCACTTATCCATTTAATTTTAAGTTAAACCAGCGTATTGTAAAAAAATATGTGAGGAAGGAATGAAAACTTCTTAAATAAAGAATAAATAATAAAAATTTGGTATTGAGCTATCAGATACTTCTAAAGAAACATGTTTTAAAAATTTTCATGTACTAGAATGAGGAATTATGAAATAATTGTGATTAATAATTTGGTGTTTTATAACTTCATCACATATTTAATATCAGCAATATACACATTAATAGCCACATTGTGCATAAACTATACCCAGAAGTATTTCAGAACTAAACTTTTATCGAATTATAGTAATTTTCAACCACTAAAGTTAATTTGCCCCAAAGACAACTACAACCAACGTTCTTAAAAATATTTTTACTATAATCTTAAAGCAAAAAATTTATAATTGAAAAAAACTATAACTCTTCTTCATATAATGCAATACTAATGTTTTTGCCCATTATATACTAGTGTAAATTGTAGGCTTATTAGTGGTGTGAGTTTACATATAAAATTAATAATAAGTATAAAATTATATAATTATCTTAGTGCCTTTGATATAAAATGACTTAAGAAATAATTTGTTCTACATTGCAGACTTTGATAACTAATAATTATGGAAGAAAAATTATTAATACATGTTAAACAGCCAAGAGTGTGTTGAGCTTTCTGCAAAATAATGACACTTGAAATTATAATTGCCACAAAAATGTACACAAAGATTAATCTACTCAAAAAGGTAATTGTTAAAAAGGCTGGTTACCAACTATGTGATTGGCATAAGTTATTAAACTCAAGTGTGTGATTTTACGGGCACATACATGCATACATTTATTGATAGTTAAAAGACTGATTGCCAAATTCTAATCCGCATAGATTCACTCGCGCACATTCAGTTATCAATAGAGGACAATGATTACAAAGTACTACATTATAAAAATTAAAATGCCAGAAGTTTAACAAATTCTTAGTTAAAAACAATCTTAATATTCACGAGTTCTATGCGATATAAGCTAACAATGCTTCAAAATACTGCAAAAATTATTCAGCATTAAAATGTGTTAAAACTCATAAACACGCTTCAGTAACATTCGCATTAAACTATTAATCACAATACAAAACGTCTTTCTCTCTCAAAATTAATTATTTGCAAATCCTGTTAATATTTCAAAATGATAGAGCTATCATTTTCAAAGCCTTTTATTAGTGAATGTCAGAAATTAAATATTTCCACTAGCACGAAAGGAAATTATCCACACGTAAACCAAATCATTATCTGCAAAGCTGATAGTAAATTGGTACAATAACTGTCAGAACACCGTGCGGAAATGATCACATGAGATGAGTTGGCTCATTTCGCTCTGAATATTATTTGATGTACGTTCGATGATGACTCTTGAGTAACATTCCACAAGGTCCGTCGGTCCCCTTGAAGGAGAACCTACATGTGCAAGTGATTCCATCTAGAGTAAATGTGTCTGCCCTCTGCTGCAATCATTGTTATCACAGCGATGTAGGCTTGGAGCATAGGGTTAGATTCATAAATTTTATGCATGGTTGTTCTGCTTCAGCGTTTATGTATTTGTACATTAACCTTCTTTACACGAGTGCGTGAAGAGTAGAGTGGATTTAGTTAAGTAAAGATAACTAAACATAAAAAAGATAAAGCAGGTTGAGTTTATGTATTTTACTTAGGGTTTATTTCTGATATTTACCGAAGGAAAATTGTTTATAAATTTGCATACATTTGTACAGGATTGTTAAAATAATGTTTGAAATGTTAAAAAAAACTACATAGTTTATTTTTCAATATGAAATTTTTACTATATAACATCATATTGAATATAAATTATTTCATATTGATAAGGGAATTACGTAAAATGATATAGAAAATTAAAAAAAAAATGAGATTTTTCATTAGAGCTAAGCTTTATGGAAAAATTTCTATAAGAAAATCCTAGGCTAAATTTTTACAATATTAAATCGTATATCTAATAAATTTATACATTTTAGAATCTAATATATGTTAAGTCACACAACAGGAGGCGCTACTAGCGTTTCAACTAAATATGCATGTAACGAGAGTGAATTACATGTAAGAAGGAGAAAAAGACATAGATCAAATGTCTATATTGCGGGTTAGCACTTCCAAAGTTTTCAAAAAAAAAAAAAAAAAAAGAATAAAAAAATAAAATTCTTAGCTCTCTCAGGCAGACTAAATATTCTGAATTGTGTAATCGAGAAATTATTAGGTTATTAGAACTTTTATTCCATAAAGAACACGTAACTATATAAGTAGGATCAGATGCACAGGTTATTTTTGTGCATATAAGAAGGAAAAAAAAACGGACTATACCAACTTATTTTGTTACTTAATATCGAAGATTATGCTTTCAATAATACTGAAGTTAAAGTTGCTAAAGTATTAAGGTCGTAATTGCTTCTAAAATAAATGCTTGCCTTAGAATAAAGCAGTGACCTTTTATAGTTTCTTAACCTGAATGGGTTTATTCAAGATCTGTCACAAAATTATCTTTTTTTTTTATAATAAATGGATATGTCTTTAAGACATAAATATTTTTATTTGCATATTTTACTACATTATATAAGTTTTAATGAATTTAAAGGGCATTATTAAAATATTTTAAAATTGTATTCTAGTTCAGGTACGGTTGTGGAAACGTATAATAATACAAATATACTAAATATACTAATTTTCTACTCTTAATTTATATTAATTTAAAGTTTTCATCATCCAATTAAAATTAATTAATTATTTTTCGTATTAATATTGAAACTAATGCGAAACAATAGGCAACCATCCTCTTAATTATGGACCATGATCTAGTAACGGGAATTTGAATTGTGTTAGTAATGTCCCGTTTGGATTCTATTATGTGATTGCTTGTGAAATGTTCAGTTTCTAATTAAAGAATTCCACAATAAAGGAAATCAAATTGATATCATTCAGATCTCCAAATATTCAAAATTCAATATCTGATTTATTATACATGTGGAACAGGTCTTTACATGCGTACGAATTATTAAAGGAACTTTGTCCTTTCACCAGGCTGTTAGAATCCGAGTCGGTACTAATTGTGTAACCTAAATCCGTATAGATGTCTATTCACCTGTAATAACTTAAAACTAATCGTTGAATCAACATTTCCAATCTCTCACACTGATCACTAGTTCTCTTACTAAATTCTCTGCAGTTTTTAAATGCTATCTCATCACTTCTATTTTCTACTCTTCAATATTTCTATTCTAATTTACGTAAGTCACATTTGATTCATAAAAAGATGTTCTCAAATCAATTAACCTCATATGAAACTCCCCAGGGGTTAATAGAAGGAAAATATGCATGAGAAATCAGTTATACGTATCTTATCAAACTCCCATACCCCTTATGAGTACAAACAGGATGATGATCTAGACATTTTCTTCCCTAATTCATAGAATTAAAAGTAAAAATGAGACCTATTAAAATCAGGATACAATTGTAGACAAATTAATGATACTTTATTATACTCATCAAAAAAGGTTAAATTACTTATTGACATTTACATTAAATATTATTTTGGCCACTATAACCTAGTGGTTATGGTCACGAACTCTTAACCGGTTTTGCTTTCGACGTGTCTTGGGTTCCAGCTCTGATACTGATTCGTGCATAGCGAAGCTGGTACACGTTAAATCTGTCAAGACTCAAAATCCTCTTATTAACATGGAGTGGATTTTTGGAGAAGCAAGTACTCAGGTACTGCCCTCTGCTCTAGACTAAGAATAAAAAATGTGAAACCCATAGACAATATGGTCTTCGTATTGCTTCAAAGACTGACGTTAATAAACAGTCAATCGATCAAAACTATCTTCTTGAATTACTATAAAAAAAACTGTCTCTTTTTTTTTTTTTTTTTTTTTTTAACCAAACAGTTTTTTATTACGCTAAAAATTTTCTCATCAAAGCTTTTAGACAAGAATATATTACATATAAAAATGTAAAATAAGTTCTAAAAATGTGTTATATATCTAACGGTCACGAATGCGATAATGATAAGAACAGTAGAGATGTTTATCCGTTATTACAGTTTCATTTTCATAATACTGGAATAAACTTTGATTTTTCCGTCTCAATAGGTTTCACTTTTCTGATGACCACTCAAGAAATGTATAGAAAATTAAGACTGAATATCGAGATTAGTCCACAGTATTTCTATTTCCTTAAGAATTAGAAAGTTTTCATTTTTCAATTACGAAATTCATCAATTATAAAAATCATTTTTATTAAAAGCAATCTGATTGAGAGAGCGGCATATTTTGTGATCATCTTACTTTCTAATTACATCAGTGATATTCTCTTAGAATACATTAAGTTTCACAAAATCTTTAAATGCAGGAAGATTCCTCCTTTTTCACAATAAAGAAAACAAAATTGCTTGATAGCACTTTAAACTTGTAAAATTATGAAATTAATTTCATTAGCTTTTGCAGTTTTTGCCTTGCAACGCACCAAAAATGCATATTATTTTACAATAGTTTCTTATGGTAGATAGGAGCAGATAGTATTTACAAATCCTTTTTATTTCTGACAAATGTATTTCAAATTACGATAACTGTTATTGGTTATCCACGTCATTCTCGAGGGTTATTAGCGACGGCCCTCATAATTTTGAACCTCGGTCAAATGACGAGGATGACAATTGAGGTGATACCTCCTTCTCCGAGCTTCCACACCACACCAAAGGGAGAACTGGGTACCTCGACCAGATTTAACTCGCATCAGCCCTGCTACTTGGCGTGCTTTAATGGCCTCAGAGCTCGAACCCACCACTCAGCGAAAACCACGCCAGTTAGTTCTCGACCAAAACCACTGGGCCATCGTGGCCCAGAGTATGAAGTCACGTTTTCACCCTTTAGTATGAAGTCACATTTTGTTAAAATTCATCTAGCTAAAGTTTATTACATGTTTATTACTTATTATTTATTTCCACGAGAAAAACAGAGTACATTCCTGTATATTGGTGTTTCGAAGAAGAATTTATTTACAGAATGCTTCAACCTTCAAATAACTCACAAAAAGGAAACATTAAAGATTTTAAAAAACATATATCGACGAAATCCTTGCTCTACATCCTCCTAGTTCTTTAACGATGCGAAATCCGTTATTGTTTTCCTATGCATTTTTGAAACTATATTTTCACACATTCTCCCATCAGAAATGGAGAAAAAAAAAACAAACTACATGTTTGAAATCCCATAAAATTCCACATAGGATCACTTATACGAAAATTCTACCAGATTTATATGGAAATAAATAAATGTAAAAAACTTATTTGGGATAGGGATATTGTATCTATGGTATAAGCATTTTGTCCATCGTACAGCAGCATTTATTTTTTCATATACTGAGGTATGCGACATTTTCATATCGAGGGAGTTTGCCAAAACTAGGAATGCGAGACATAGATTCCATCCACTTATTGTAGTTGCTTACGGTTTGTTCAGCTAGTAATATGTTACATGATCCACAAAGTAATATATTGCTCCAGCGCATATTTGATAGATGCATCCGGTTTCTAATGGAATAAAATTGCTTATTTTGATAGCCAAGCATAATGTACACAAAATATTAGTTTCTAATAATACAGGAGATGGAATTTTCGGGGAACTAGTTTATATTTAATTACATACCGTACAGACCGAAGAATAAAAACAAGTTAAAGAAGTATGTCTATTAACAATGACATTTTATATATAGTGGCATGTATCTCATAAATATTATTCTTAAATATTGTTGTGTGCTATTAAGTTTTCCTTACAAAAAACAACATTCATTTTGAAATTTTGTATAATTTTTAATTTTAATTCTAAAATTTAAATAGTTTACTTTTAGCCAGTATGATTATTTTAAAATTATATAAATTTAATATCACATATTATTATTTACTTTCTATTTCAAAATAGGTTATACTCGCATATCCTTTTTATTTATAGGCTACAAAATCGGTTTTTGCTTTTTATAAATGCGTTGATCATTAACTCTCATTCTTTAATTCATGAATCACTTGTGGGATTATTCAGTTAATTTATTTCGTGCATCGGGTCTACTTGCCACATAAGTGATATTACTTTTAACAGAGGGATTAAAATTCCCGCAATAGGCTATAGTAATCTAGTAATTAAAATCGTAAGCTTTGTGAACGGTGATGTTTCAGCTAATTTCATGGTTCAAGTCCTATTTAACAAAAGATCTTCCTACTGAATAATAGAACATACCGCACGTAAATTGAAAAAAAATAAATAAATAAATAAAGTTTTCAAAGTAATTACTTAATGCCTTGAGGAAGTCGGGTAGAAGTGCAAGCTCAGGTGCTATCCTCGTCATCGGACCATGGTTCAGAATTAAGAGGCAAGTTGCCAACATCCCTGGTAATATTTCTAGAGTGATATTATCTAAGATGAATCAACACTTATTTAATACCAATTGTTACCCAAACTTTTCTATTTGAATGTCTTCTGTTGCTTTTTAATGGTGTACAGTATAGAAGACATGTACATTACGTGGGATTACGTGTAAATAAAATGAAATGAAGTAATCTAATTTCGCACATGTTGTATATTTGTAGGATTTCTTAATTTAAACACATAGATTAATGCAAACAAAAACATTTTATCCTGAATTTCTCTTTAAAGCATTATAAATATATATTTAATTAAGTATTCGTGTTATTAAATATTTTTTAACTTAATAGAGTAAAAGCAAAAATATTTATTTTTTTAAAAAAATGTATAAGTTATATAAACTAATTTAAAATATATAAAGAATCAAAGTCATATATCTCATTACTATGACAATTATCTAGAATTTATCGAAAGAGTAATATTGATATTTCTTTATATTTTTAATATTATTATCAACACAATGTGCATCAAATATACATCAGAAATATTATCGACTATGATTATATAATTTTAGTTTCTCACATAGAAACCAGATGTGTAATAAGTAATTAGAAATTTGAGTTACCTTATATTATTTTTGCTTGATTGTAACATTTTTACAACGAGGAGGTTCAAAAAGTACTTGTATTTGAAGACGGATGGCATCGTTTAGGTTAATTGTTGTTACCATTGGGTGCTGCAATCTTTTAAAAGGAGCCGAAACAATTTTAGCATTGATTCATAAGTTAGTTTTGGTTTGGTAGTCATTTGTGGCCAAATCAAAATTTGATTACTTCCGCGTCGAGTTATCACCATCAATGAAACCATGCACCGGAAAGCAAGCATACATACAAACGTTGAGTTACTTCAGGTGAATCTTTTCCAAAAAAAAGTCGAAGATGGTTTCATCGGCCGTAAAAGTTACATCGAAGAGTTTTTGAGGAGCAAAAGATGTAATGATCACGAATACGAGTAACTGAGACTTAGACAGCTGTCTAGTGAGTCACGATGTTTACTAAAAAGAAACCATTTTCGATGTTACGAGCACCATCTCTTTGAATTTCTGAGAGTTATTGTATATGAACGCTTTATTGTATTAACGCTTCTCGTGTATGAATTGCGTACCTGAGATATGTATCTTATATAGCAGGGGGCCCAGCTACACTTGCCTTTGGAAGCCACATTTTAGAAGGTAACATTTGTAAGAGAGACGTTTATTCAAAGTTGCCAGAGGGAAATTGTAACATTTCTCCAGATTTCACTTTATTTTCCCCAAAATGACACTATTTTGTGAATGTTTCCCCAAGGCAATTTTCTTTAAGACAGGACGGTGATTGAACTTATGAGTTTTGGAAACATGTTACGGAACTAAAATATCTTTAAGCCTAAGAGTGCATGCTGAGACTAATCTCAATTTAATGTACTTATTATTGTGAATGTTTATATTCAACACTTAAATTTATTAAAAATAAGCATCATTTTCCTTAACTGATACACATTTACCTGAGCTTGTACGAACTGAACTGTCTTAACAAGTCTTAAACCACACTTTGGGTAACTAACTACTAAGATGGAAAGCATTCGTAAATTATTCTCAAGCATATCTAAGTTTTAAAGTTTTTTTTTTACAAAATAGTTTGATTTAATCAGTGCAATACTTTTCTGCATTTTTGAATAACATTAATTTTCTTAATTAATTAGAAAATGAAATATCTACTGCATTTTACCTATCCAGCCTTGACAGTAATTCGGAGCTCTTACACCGGGTGATAAGTCACAGAAAATTATTTTAAGATTTTGACTTCAACTGCATAATATAGGATATCAATACAAAGTAGTGCACTTTTTGAAGGTTTTGCTACTTTGTGTATTTGACGCTTTATTTTACAAGTATTGAATTAAATTTTATTCAATAATATATAACCTTTTCTGATTAAATATATTATTATCAGTGATTTTTTAGTAATCAGGCGTTTTCTTTAATCCGACGGTACTCTAGTTCTTTTATCTCGATTATCAAAAAAAATACAACACTTTTGGACACATTGATCAGCATATGTCGGCTAATTAATTTTTAAATAGAAATTAAATAAGATAATTATTTTTGGACATTAAATATTTTTAGTTTACCGTATTTCATACGTTTATCTTATTTGCATAAGAAAATCGTGCTGTGGTTTCCCCTTTAACATGGTCTATCATATTTCTACCATTTACGATTAATTTCTGCCAAGGTTGTAACTATTTTTAAGGAAAACTTTTAAAACCTCAAATTTGACGACGCAGTTTTTTGAATTTTAAATAGAATTATTGTTATCATATTTGAAAATTATTTCTATAACCAAGTAGTAAAAAATAAATTTTCCCGTAGTTTAATTAAAAAAACTACCAATTATCAGTTTTAAGAAAGTTTCCAGTTGTATTATTAATTTTAATATTTTGCTGAGAACTGAGGTACGAAATTTTAATTAGTTTGTACTCGATAAAAAATAACATTTCTTATCTGCTTGTAAATTTTTTAAGCGAATCTCTTTAAAGAGCAAATATATACGTTTGTGCTTTTAATTATCGCCGATTTTTGAATACTTTTAATGACACAGAAGATTGTTTGACGATTTTTGATTATTTTCTTAAACTAAAAACTAATATTTGAAGAAGTTTTGGAGTATCTTAAAAATATTAATTCAATTTAAATTTTATGTAAATTAAGTTCATTTGTTAAATTCGCAATAAACTTTTCGCCAAAGAAATAAAACTTTTTTTTCTCCATTTTGCAAGCATTTCAGCTTTTACATAACTTTGATCTCCAATTATCTTGTTACTTGAATTTTGAATATTTTTTCATAAACTAAGATGTATAACTTAAATCAACTGATATTTAAAAGTCTTATTTGTATTTATTAAATCCTTTCAAATATAAAAAAAAATATTTCATACAAATTATTCGATTTTAATCTAAATTCGTATTCATTATCAGATATGAACTCTCTTTTCGTATTCCAGATCTAAGATATTAAATAAATGTCTTCAACAAAGAAACAGGTTTAAATATATTTTTCCAAAATCTTTAATAAGGAAGAAGATCTGTTTCTCATTACATGCTGCTTCATCGGATAATAAAATATATTATCTTTATTATCAAACTATAAAACCAGTTTCGCTGCCGAAGCACTTAGATTCGGAGAAAACAATACTACATTAGAAGCGCCTAGGCCAGTGATTCCAAAACTTTTTAAACTCGCAGCGCCTTTTTTAAGCAAAATATTTCCCTCGGCATCTAACCCTAAATTAGCATGACCTATCATGTGTGCGAGCGAGTGAGTGTTTATAAATAACATCGCTCTGAGAAGGCAACGCGAGGTCTATTGGAGACGTATCTCGCAATTTTGAACCTCAGTCCAGAGACACTATTCATGCGAAAGCAAATACAACACATACACCACCTTAAAAATTGTAATAAAAAATTGTAAAACTGACCTCTCAAATAGCTGTATTATTGAACAAATATGTTATTGATAATAAGATATATATGATTATAAAAGCTTTTGCAATATTCCGCGGTGCACTTGCAAACACACACCGGCTCCCAAGGACGTCACGACACACATTTTAGGAACCACTGTCAAAGGTCATTATTAGTGGATAAAAATAAAATAAGTATGTACAGAGTAGTTATAATTAAATTGATCCCATTCAGAGACCTCTCTACAACTCATTCTACTGATTAAATTTTGATGAAACTTGTTATAAATCTTATATGGACCATGGGGAAACGATATCTGCAATAATTGATCAGTTCAAATTTTGACCACCAGGATGAATTGTGGCTCCTAATGAAGGACAAGAAATATGTCAGAATCATTAAAATTTATTCAAATACAGAATGTGCTCAAAGTGTGCTGTATTGACATGAATTGAGCGTTGGAAGCGCATTATAGTGAGCATTGAAGCATTTGCACTTACTTGGATTTTTTCGAATAACATTTTAAAATTGATCGCATAATTTTTCGTGCTATCGACCACGGAATGGCCAACTCTCTTATCACCGAGGTCGAGAACTTGCTGAACAATAGCTCTAACTGGAGGCTCTTTCAACGACACAGTAGCGACTTCTTCGACTGCTTAATTCGCAACTGTTTTCCGCCCTCTTTCTGGCAGTACACCCAAGTCTCCAGTCTCTTCAAATTTCACAATCTTCTTCAAACCATTTTTAGACATTGGCCCTTTTTGGAATCCCTTTAAACGAATATATCCCCGGAGTACAGCTAAGCTATTGCTGCAGTTCTGGTAATACAATTTTACCAGAAAAGCTCGATCTTTCTTTTGTAAGGTCATGATTCACGATGACAAAGGCACGTAGAGTATTTTTCTGATACTGACTGCAAGTCTCTTTATATGTTTGACTTATTTGCATAGGGAATTTTTGAATAGCCCCATCTGATGATCAAATTTTGAACTATTTTTATGGAAGAAATTTCTTTTTCCACATGGTCCAAAATACTATAGGCAGAACTGGTTCTATATGGGTTTAAACAGGTTCATTTTAATTATAACCACACTTTAAAAGTTTTAATAACCTTAAGTATTAAAATATATTAAAATATTGTGTTTAAAAATATCAAGTACACTCAGAAATATTAACAATATCCCACTAAGATGCGGGAGAGCTACAATCACGAAACTTTCGAAACGTATGAGTACTTGAAAGATGTTCCGATATGAAAATGATCCGTGTCTGGTGTCTATGAGCATGACTATAAACCTTTCAATGGCGCTGCAATCCGGAAATGTGTCTCATATAAACCAATGCATAGTGGAAGATTCGTAATCGTAACGATTACATTCTGACTCTAGGAGGACTTAAGTAGGCGATGAATGCCAGTAGATGTGTGAGAAGTCATTTGTCTCATTTCAGAAAGTTTGAGAAGGGCCTCATCGTGGACATGAAAACAGCAAGCTGATCGACGCACCGTGTTGCTCGCTAGGTTGATCGTTCAGAGTGTGCCGTCAGAACATGTTGGGAGCAGTGGACATGAATTGGTACCAACGTGTGAATAACCGGATCTGGATCAGGAAGACGACGAGGCAAGAGGATCGAAGGATCATGCGGCAAGCACTCGTGAATCACACAGGGACTCGATCCACAATACAACCAGATATAGAATTACCAGTTTTTCCACTAATCATTTCTAGAAGTCTTGCGGAAGCGCATCTGCAATCCAAGTGTCAGTTTCGTGAACTGCCTTTAGCACCTAAACATTGGCGACTTCGTTTGCAGTGATGCTAAGCCAGAACGACGTGGAATGTCACAGATTGGCAAAACGAGATGTTTAGTGACGACGGGGACAGATGATAACTGCGCACTAATGAAGAGGTGACCTGGGGAATGAAACAATTCTACCTGCTCTGTCATGCGACAGCAGGCTTAATGCTCTAGAGGGCCATAGACCATGATAGCCAATCCACTCTAATTATGGTACGAGGAACCCTAAAGGAACAGCGCTATATTGGTGATATTCTTCAAACCCACGCGGAACTCTTCCTAAATGGTCTACCAGGGACAATTTTTTAGCAAGATAATGCTCTTTCGCATACATCTCGAGTAGCTCAAGACTTTCTATGCTTTTATCAGACTCTTTCAAGAACGGCCCTTCCCCGAACTTGTCCCTATAGAGCATTTGTGAGACCAGTTGAAATACCAGATGCTGACGTGTCACTCTGTGTAGGAATCGGAGGTGGCTGTTTACGATTTGTGGTTTCATCTCTCTGAACAACATCAGATGTTTAAACAACAGAATTGCAGAAAGTGTTGTGGCATGTATTGGAGCAGGAGGTGGTCCGACGATACATTGAAGTTGCACTTTATTTATCTAACTGTACACATTGTATTTGCCCTTTTTTCGGGAAAATTCTATCTGTATCATTGTGTTTATTAAATTTCATTTCTATCCAAAGCTCCCTTCGGATTGAATAATAGTAATAATATACTATTTTCGTATAATAGTATTAATATACATGCGCTATTTTCAATGATTCGAAGTATATAAAAAATTGGTGTTTTTCGTTATTTTGATAATAACCATTTTTAAAGATCTTCGTTTTGTATGACTAGACTATATTAAAGTTCATACAATTAAAAAGGTACCTGAGAGTAATACGGTCGTTTTTACAGCAAATTGAATTTTTTGTTGTTTGTAGTGTCGTACCAAAAAAAAAAATGAAAAACATGCGGCTATTAATACTGCCTTGTCTCAAAGTTTTTAAATAAATAATTTGGTTTCCACTTAAAATTTTTCCTTTCAAATTTAAAAGTTTCGAAATAACTGTTTTTAATGTAATATGGCCAGTGAAGATAGTTAATTAGGCTACTTTCCTATATTTCTTGATAAATTCATTTCTACCAAGTTTTACTTCACTTAAGGGGTTTGAGGACTCTTAAACTTCAAATTTTTTGATCTTTTGAAAAATTGTTATGTTAGAATTCCATTTGTTCTCAACAGTTTGTTGCCAATATTGTAGCGATACTATCAAAACTTTCAGAAATATTGAAATTAAACTGAACCACACTTAGCTACTTTTTTGTTGCTGTTCAACTTTAAGTTCCTTTTTCTCAACACAAAAAAGTTTAACTATCGCACAGGATTTCTCAGAAACTATTCATCATGTTAGTTTGAAATTTCGTGCCCTTGCTCAAAATAAATTTCTTTATGACTTATACGTGAATATTTAGACAAATTATTAGAAAAAATTTATGTGAGTTTTAATTGTACTTCTTCATAAAGTTTTATATAATTTTCTAAAAAATTGTAATAAAAATATTTTTGCTATAAAATGCTTTTAAAATTTGTATAACTTCAAAACTGAACAATTTACTTTTAAATAACATTACTACAGTAAATTTTGAATAATATTGTACTTAAGATCCTACACGCAGTAAAATAGTGATTTTCGTAATATTGAAAAAGTGTCCAATTTTTATTTTTTATGATTTTTTAAAGTTTCTTAAAATGCTATATGAAAATATGAGAAATTATTTAAATATGTATGAGTATTATATATTAAAGTCACACATTTCTGCTTTGCCTTATTAATACGTAATTTTTATTGATAAAGGATGTTTTTCCGCATATACGAATAATTGTTAAGAGTTCTGAGACCCATAAACTGAAGAGTTTTAGACAAGAAAAAAAATGAGTTTATTTTATGCAAAGTTTAAGTAATGCTCCCTCTTGTTTTAAATTAAAGGCAATGGAAGTCCCATTTTAACATTGAAACATATTTAAATTTACGTAACTTATTCAAGGAAAACCACATTTATAAAAATAAATAACTGTTTGAGAAATTAATAATCAATAACTATATCTCCATTTGTGAGTCACATATTTACCTATAGTTAAATCAAACATAAAGTCTACTGAAATTATATCTTTAGAAATTTGCAGAGAGTTTATAAATATAATTTTCTACATAATGAATTTAATTATAATTTCAAAAACTTAAGTTTAATGAAGTTTAAGAATATTTAAATTTTTTAAATCAAATTTGCCAAAATTTTTATGCAGATATGGTGTAGTACCTAAAATGCGTCAGTTTTTATTAGAAAAATCCCCATCTTGAGAAAAATGCAAATGCAGATATTTTTTCTCTATAGTATTACACGTTTAATTACAATTTTAAAATTCAATTTAGAACTTTGTACTTATCAAATTCTGATAAATAATACATCTATAGAATTAAAGAGGATCTTTCGATTTGTTAACAGAAATAAAAAATAAAGAAATGACAATTTCGAAGCAATTTAGAGTCTAAGTTATCGTAAGCGTAGGGAACAATGGAAAAAGAAACATATCTGTATTTTTTTATGAGCAGAAATTTGTTTCTATTTGATATTATTCTGAAGTAAATAAGAAAACAAATCAAGTTCCCCCTGATTGTTTTAGTTACTTGTGAACTAGGCCATAAAAATAAAATGAAAAATTGCAGAAAAATTGTAGTATTAAATATGATAAACATATTAAACAAAAATAGCCCGTATACAGGATTACGAAATCTAGTTAAGATAGTACAATCATTAGTAACCGTGTAACTCCATAACTTTAGGCTTCTTCAAATGTTATGGTTCAAGTACTTAACATTAGCGATTTTAGAAAATTCTTTATGTATTATTGAGAAGCATTGAGAAACCCAAAATAATTATCAGGTTTCTTCAATTACTTAACCACTCTAAAAAAACTAAATACTAATATCCGTCTCGTCTGTGATCTTAATAATTACTCTAATTACAAGATTAAAAGTTCATTTTAAATTCAAGCACAGACAAAGTAATTAGAAAAGTCAATGTTAATTATATCCAAAATATAATTTTATTGAACCACTAATTAGAGGGGTAAGGGTGCTCTCAAACAATTGAATGTCATTATTCGAGAGTACTAACAACTTCTATAATCTACAAAGAATACGCTTACAGGAAAATACATTACTATTCAAATATCCTCTTGTGCTTTATGGATATAAGCATTCCTAACACTTAATATATTCAGATATAATATTCATTTTCAACCTCGACGTTTTAAAAATGCAGGGTTGTCATAAAGATTTCGCCCATATATGAATCCCTAGTGACTTATCGACTCAACCAATTGAAATGAAATTTTAGAATTTTTTTTTGAAGGTATGTGTTTGAGAATAAGATCATTTAAAAAAGAGAGAGGGAGAGAGGTTTCGGCTACGATTACAATGAAAAAATTTCAAAATTTTTGAAAGGCATTTCCAATTTTTTTCCTGCGTAAACTGATTAGCACATTGAAAAACCATAAATAGCTTTCGAAAGATATACATGTGACGAAAATTGTCAGCGTATAAGAGTATTGTAAAGGAACAATGACAATAAAAAATAAAGGAGAATGAAAACACTTTTATTGAAATCAAGAGTTTCTTATATGGCCAATTTTGCAAAGATAACACATTACATGGCGGGGATTGTTGACAATAATGACGAATGTAAAGCTGGAGGATTAATCTGCATGACTTCACGTTTTATGGCATATTCCAATTTTCACAAATCATATGGATTTGATGTATAAAGCTTAGATTTTAAATAACTCTATATTTACAGAAATTCATTGGAGTAGGTAGGGGTATAACGGTGACCTTGAAACTGCAAAGTTACGAGAGATGGTTTTGTTACCGAAGGATTGTTCCAGCACTTGTCGAACACATGTCGGGACGCGTGGACCACCATCTTGCACCTTTACAATATTATTAACCACATTTTGTTGCTGAAATTATGGAATCATGTGATTCTGAAACATTGTTGTAAACCGAGTGTTTGTGATGGATTTGATTTCATACCTGTGGAAGTGACTTCTTAGAAGAAGAATGAACAGAAAACGAATGAACTTGCGATGTCGCATCACACAATCATTTTCGCTGCGTGTAAAGGAGTTGATGTCACATTGTAAGGATTTTCGTCTGCCCATTGAATGAAGTTTCTGGAGTTTGCTTTCCCAGCTGAGGAGAAATATGCCTCATCCGTCTATAATACCCACAGAAACCTCTTGCTACGAGTATCTCCTCATATTTGGTGAGGGAAAAGCTTGAAAAATTGACACTCTGTTGCTCATCTCCAGGATGGAACATCTGGATGTGTGAGCTGGAAACCATATGTAAACATGTTGAGGATAGAACGCGGAAACTTGAGGACTATGAGTTTGGTATATATAAATTACGGGCTTGTTATGGAACATCTTTAACAGTAAAAGATAGTCGTCCGAAATACAATCTAACACCTGTGCATCCAGTTTCTTCAGAATTTTTTTATCAAATCAAATATTGTTTTTACTGAAGATGGGCTTAGTCTTAGTTTATAATTTTGCCGATAAACTTGCATTGCATCAGCAACATTTTCTCCATTCAGATAAAACATCTATATCTGTTCACTTTGTTGTTTTACTGTAAATGTTATCTTGTTGGTATGTTTGAACACCTGGTTGAAGAAACGATCTTCCCAATTGCTTGTTAAAGATTTTTCGCAAGAAATGTTTTTCACTCGGTGTTCTTTGATAGGTGCTTCTACTTTCTTTCCTTGCGAGTTATGCCCCATATGGTAATGCACCTGCTCTGTATGTTATATTAGCTTTTTTTACAATGCTCTTCATTGAAAGGTTTTACTTTGGCAGATTTTAACATACGTGTATCGTTACACAGACATTTATGGCTTTCCAATACATTTATCAATCTACGCAGGAAAAACGGGTGTTGCTGTTCAAAAACTTCGAAATATTTTCATTGTAATTGTAAGATATCTCTTGTTTTTAATCATCACATTCTCAAACGCAATATCCAATCAACTATATCTAAAATTTTCATTTTTTGTTTGTAGAGATGATCGGCAACTATGGGTATCCTATTTTCTTAGGACCATCCTGTACATAACTATACAAAACTCTCTTGTGCTTTCTAGATATAAATAATCTTTTTAATCATTTTACATTTCAGAGCCAACTTTGTGATTAGATAAGAAGTAATATGGAATTCTTTAACTATATTTTCTCAGTACTACATTTTTTTTTTCAAAATCAAATCCCAGTCTTAAAATTCTTGAAAAAGACGGATTAAATAAAAAAAATGTATTACACATGAGATGATCCTTGATACATCCTTTCATGCTTATAAAAATTTCTTGCAAATCGCAACCATTTAAGCTTAACCTTTAGTGGTTTTCGAGGAATTATTAGAAAGATCAAAGTGTTCCCTTTCTTCTTTTTGGAGATCACTATGCTGCGCTGCAAATATCGCATGGGTAATCTCCGAGGAGGAAGAGAGAAAGGGGATGGATTTTGAATGGGTGAGTGGTTCGAATAATCTCCTGAGAGGTTTGTCAAACCTCATCTAACAAATTACAGAGCTAAATTCTTCTATTTTACATAAATGGAGTATGTCATACAATGAATGAAAACTGATCGATATCTCTGTTATTTCACAAACATAAGCAATTGATATTGGTATCTCCCTCTAATATTTCACTACATAAGGTATTAGAATATACTTTTAATTTACATATATTTCATTGAAATATACTTTTAATTTAAATATCATTCTTACTTACGATTCATAATACAAATGTAGCTTTGTGAATAAATCCATATTATAGTGAAGTGTTGACATATTTGACAAATTGGATTTTCATATATTTATTTCGATGATGAAAATTATATGTTCAAAATATAAGCAAATGGAATTTCAAATGCTTATTATATTCATAGATACAGTATTGACTTAAATACTTCACTTTTCAAGAGATAGTTTTCGAAAGGTCTCAATGTGTACTTATGAAATGAAGCTTAAGCAGTTATTTTAATCTGAATTATCACATTGATCACTTAAATGAAAGTTGACAGTTATTCGAAAAGTATCTGCACCTCAAAATATTAAACTTTTAAGCCTGTTATAGAATATTAAGTCAGTTAGTGTGGAACTTTTAGTGACATGTTACAGATATTATAGAAGAAATGACACTTTTCATCACTCTTTGACTCTAAATAATATTATTTAACATTACGCGAAATTTTAAAAATCGTATTAAATTGAATTCGCTACATAATTCACCATAGGAAAATACGTTAAACCAGATAAATCGTCATTTAAATGTTAAGAAGTCAATTATTTTTAATTATAGCCATGCGATTAGAAGATTATTTTCTAGATAAAAGTAACAGTAAGTACAATTAGTAACAAACTGTTAAAAACAGTTAACAACAAACAAAAACCGTTACATAATAATTAAACAAGCTTACAAAGAACGAATAATAACTTACAAAACAGTTAAAACACTTAATTCAAAACTTACTGAATGAAACTGCTTTATTTTAATATACTCCATATTTAATTGTGTATTTCAAAACTAAATATTCAACAGCATGAGATTTTTATACAAATTCTAGAATTTAGAGATCTTCTACAATAATTATCATTTGTCAAATGTCACAAAGCCACTATTTAAGACGACTTATTAAATTTAATCAGGATTTCATTTTTTTTCTCCAATTCTAGTTTCACCAAATTATTTAAACAAGTTATTCGTGATTTTTTTATGAATTCCTAGACTTTTTTGAAAAAAGATTTTTTTTTAAAAAAAATTCTCCTTTTACGTACTTCATAATATTTAACAACAGTTCTTTTTTTACAAAGGAATATATTTTAAAGTTGATTTCTTAAAAGAGTAGAATGAGTTCAATCCTCCTTATTTATATTACTAAATTCTTTATACAATTATTCTTAACTATTTCATAACATTCAATGCATAAAATTAATTCAATAATAATATTTTAGTTTTTTTTTATTTCTTAAGAAAATAAAATGAGTCAAATTTTCACCATTATTAAATTTGTTAGATAAATGTGTAAGCCGTGATATCGAAGATACTGCTTTTATAAGATTTTCTTATAATAAAAATAGTGCGTAGGAAACCAGTATAAATACTTTAAATATAAAGAAGATACGCACTCTTGATAAACTGATAATCTCTTTAATACCGTTAGAGACACACGATAGCAATGAAAACTAATCACTCATAAACTGCATAGTCACAAGATTTCCAGCCAATATTTCATGAGCCGAAGTTTTGGTTTTATCATACCGTAAATGTTAACACTGGGGAATGTTTTGCAGAGTAAATTGAACATGAAATGAAAGCCTTCGCATGAAAATTTGACGAGAGAAATAAGAGGGCCATTTATTAAGTTTTTAGAAAAAGATACAAAAACATGTTATCTTGGGTAGATTTTTTTTTTTTCATTTTTCGACATAATCTTCTTTTAGCTGTATACAATTTTCTAAGTGTTTCTCCAACTTTTTAAAACCACCTAAAAAGTAAAATTTTAGAAGTTCCTTAAAATAGGCATCTGTTCGGGCAATGACCTCTTCATTCGAAGGGATATAATCCATCGAGACATTTGTTTAAATTCAGAAATAAAAATATGTCACCGGGGGCTAAATCCGGTGAATACGGTTGATGTTGTAATAATTTGAACTTTAATTCCATGATTTTGGCCATCGAAATTGCTCGGCGCATTGTCTTAATGGGAGACAATATTTTCTTTTTCAAATAAAGACTTTTTATTGATTTCTTCTCTCGACCTGTAAAATAATAACGTACAGTACTCCTCAGTTCTTGTTTTACCTTTTCCCAAGTAATCGGTGTAGATGATTCTACGTGCATCCCCAAAGCCTAGCTATTCTTTTGCCGGCCAATTTTACCATCTTAATTTGCTTTGGAGCCCGTTCTCCTTCAAAACCCCACTGTTTTGACTATTTCTTTGTTCTGGAGTGTAGTAGTATATCCACGTTTCGTCCATAAATATATCTCGATGCAGAAATTCATAAGGATTGCGAAAAAAAAGCATCAAAATATCCTCATAGTCGACCACACGATTACATTTATTTTCTACTGAGAGCAAAGGCGGTACCCATGTTGTAGAGAATTTTTTTCACGCACTTTTATTCGTGCTAAACTTAAAACGCTGTGCATTAAGATACACTAGTGACCTCAATTATTTCGTACACTTTGATTCGTCGATCACACAAAATTATATCGAGGATTTTGTTAATTATTCCGGAAGTAGTTACTCACTTCCACTGGACGTCCTGAACGAAGTTCATCTTTTGTGAATGCACGGCCACGTTAAGAATCTCTTATCCAATTGTAAGCCATTGCAAACACAGTAGAAAATATGCCATGAACTTCATCCAATACCGCTTTGTTGACTTTCGATGTTAAGCCTTTTAAGTATAAGTGTTTAATCACCTCTCGAAATTTTCTTTTTTCCATTTTCCTAAATAAACACAAGTTTCTTTCTTCAGTAGACAATAAAAATGAAATTATGAGATGGAAATAACTGAGACAGTAGTCTAGTGAGTCATGATCCTTGCTAAACTCAAACCATTTTCGATGCTACGAACTCCATCTCTTGGGTTTTCTAAGGACTTTTTGAACAACCCTCGTGCCATCTCAAATGCTGTCCTTGCCTTAGTACCAGGACTTAAAATTCCAGTTCAATCACCAACAGCTTCTTGTGCAACTCGAGGGTAATATTTGTTAAAGGATAAATTTAGAGTGTTATGTGCAAAATTGAGACATTATATTCTTTAGAGACTATTTTGAGGTTGAAAGATTAAGTATCGGATATATCAATGGATGAAACCCCACATAGCCATTTTAAATATTAATTTATAAAGAAATAAAATGGATTCATAAATCGCATTAATATAACTTAATAGTACCTTTAAACAATACTTTTCTGTAACAATTTATGATACTTGTAATTTTAAATTGTTGAATACCACCTGTTAGATTGAGAGTATGAGTGCAAGAAACAAAGACTGAAATATGATTAGATTAATAAATTAATTAGCATTCTAGATATTAATACGAATAATTAAATACTATTTATTTAGTGCAAATTGCTTAGCATATATTAATATTAAAACTTAATGAATGCATTAAAAGTTATTACAGATTCCTTATGTAGCACTTCAATTAAAATGTATTCTCAAGTGATTCTTTGAAATCGAATTTTCGTAAAATGATTCATATAAATGAAACATTATATTTGCAAGTTTAAATTATTCTGAGTCTAGTGAATAATGTTGATGCTAAATTAGAATAAAAATTATTTTTAATCGACAATACTTTCAACTTTCGCTTTATTTCTCTAAATTTTTGTATCGTAAGTTTTGATCAATTATAAACCGTGCGTCTTAGCCATGTAAACCAATACAATTTCTAATGGATTATTCAATATATTCGGTTGTAAATAACAGTAATATTCAACGCTTTTGAAGAAAATTCCTTTTTTTATTTCTGTAACCCCATTCTAAGAAATTATGTAAATAACAAAAGGCAACTTATCTGTATTCAGTGCATTATGTTTCATTATAAATTCAAACATATTTTTACTCCTAACGCTCCTAAAAGAAGTTCAACAGCAAAAACATAATTAGACCATGAGTTATCTTTTCACTATCATCGCACATGTGAAATTAAAGTACAGTCGAAAAGGAAAGAATCTTTGGGAAAATGTTCCGCAATCTCAGTGGTGTATCGTTGAAATTCCTCCCCTACCTTCCTTACAATTCTGAATGCGTAATGCGTTACTCTAAATTCGTTACCTTATCATTCTCGCTAAGCATTATCGAAATACGCTTTGGAAAATTCAAACGTAGGGAGAAAACCGATAAACAGCAGATGTCATAAAAAATGCGCAACAGTTTTAAGCAAAGCGTGGTTTCGTATAAAATAACAGCGCAGTATAAATGCGAGCCTAAATCTTAAATTTATTCGGTGGCATCACATCAAATTCTAAATGCCGTTGGCTTGGGAAAATTGGAAAAGCACGCAGCGTATAATAGAGACCAGAACTTTAACCTTACCCTTTCCATACAACGAGTTATTGATATTTCAGATGCGACATCTTACCACATCTTTATTCAACAGCATTGGAGCTTGGGCTAGAATGCCCTTCCATTACATGCTACGTGCTAGCTTTTATAGTCCAATGGTTACGTTGTGGATCTGGGTTTCTTGTTTATTATGAGCCAACTCACGTACGCAGAAATTGTCCGCAATGACTCCTACAACGCGACATGGAAGGCTACCATACTTCCCAGGGGAAATGTCGGACTGTGTAATTGCATGCTATTGCTTTTTAGTGAACCATCGTGCCTGCTATCATCTCTTTAAATATTAAGAAAAAGGTAAAACTGCGAGCTTCTTCGGCTTTTTCTTAGCTTCCGATCCGGTGGAAAATGGGCTGGAATGGGAGACTGACAGTGTTATAGAGCTCTTAAAGAAGGGAGGTTTTGTTGCAAAGTTTTGTGACCGCTATGAATTTTTTAATGAAAAGTCAGATTTAAGAATTTCATTACGTAAATATGTTGCCGTGATATTCATCTTTTATGTTTAAAGCCCTTGCAGCATTTATGAGATAAATATTTATTGAGTTATTAAAATTAAATATCCACTTATTTATCAAAGTTTATACCGATCATAACATTATATAAAAAAGAATGCTCTTAGCTTAAATTTGATTAATTGTAGAATAATATTTTCAATTTTTTAATTACTTGACCTTTTTTATTTGGTAAAAAATGAACTAAGTTATCCAAACACATTGAAAGTATTTCTTCAAAACAGTAATTGAAACGACTTTCTTGACATATTCTAAAATTTTATTTTAGTTAAAAACTTATATAATATATAATGTTTAATAAATTTTGTAATTTTTTTAAAAAAAATGCCATGTCATGAATTAATAATTAATTACACTGTGGAATTTTTTTTTATTCGAACAACTGTTATAATATTTTACAAGAAGTTGCCAAAGCATCAAAATGAAGTAATGTTAACTCTTTGAATTATATTTAAAATTCGAAAATGTAATATAAAATATTTTTGTTTAAAGACATTTATATTTTTGATTACTACATTCCTTCTCTCACAAAGGAAATAGTCCTGTAAGCGATTTAAAGTTCTTCAAAAGTTATGTTATATTTTCCTTTTTATTTACTAACAGGGGGAAATGTTAATAATATGAGTGAGGATAAAACTATTTCCAATGCATTTCTAAATACTGAAAGGATAGTCAATTGCTGACTTTCGATAATTTAAATGCTTAACTCTGGTATTAGTTCATTTTGACGTAAAATCCTGAATATCTTCATCTTAATCATTGTAGAAAGGAAATAAAAACTGTTTTGGAAAACTAAATATATATACTTTATATAAAATACACTAAAACAATAGAAATGAGCCTTTGGAAAAAAAGGAAAATGGGATTTTGACCAAACTCTTCTGATATCCACAAATATATTTTTTTTCAATCCAGAATTTTAATGGGGATTTTATTTTATTATGGAAAATGAGAAAAAAAATTCCACAAAATCTTAAAGAATACTTTAACGGTCAATAATCAACATTTATAGTTAATATAAGAGTAATATTTTTATATTTCCTTTCTGTCTTTAAGGGGTAAAACCCGTAGTGCACTATGCGTGGAGGGAGAGGTAAGTTGCTCGAAGTATGTCTTTAAAAGGAACATTTTTTTTTCTTTCAATTTTGATTCCTGTGTCAGTTTTCGTGTTGTATAATCTATTAATTATATGAAATATGACAAAATATGTAGTAATTAAAGAACTTTACGTAACAATAACAATTGGGTAGTTAGAAGCTTAAAGAACAATAATAAAATTATTTCATGGAATTCTTACAGCAAATCCTCAAAAGTAATTATATGTTAAATATTTAAGGAATTTAATAATAACATTTTTTTTTATTATTGTTTGTTAAGAAAGGTAGTAAAACTTACTCAAAACTGCTGATTTTAGTAAAGTTAACTCAAAATGGTTTATTTTAATAAAGTTATATTTGAAATATTCGTAAACTGAAGATTATACAGTAATTATTCTCTTGAAAACTATATTACTGGAATACATCAAAATTCTTTCTTATTTTAATTGCGACGAAACAAGTATTTAATGTTCAGTGTAATCACACAACATTGTACATTACATAAAAGTCTCTAATATAGTCTTAGATCTGCTTCTGTATAGAATTATTAAATTACGAGGAAGCTAAATTACCTTATAATCTCTATTATTCATTACTTCAATAAATTTTCCCCTTCCAAAATATTTATATTTAAAATCAAATTATTCATACGCATTTTTAAAAAGATTGAGTGAAAATATAGGGTGATGGTGCCCATGAGATTAACTGATATGTTATTAATGTATTTTTCCCTGCAGTTAAACTAAAATATATAACGATTTGTAGTGAGAGAGTGTACTAATCTATATGGTTATTGCATTATTAATTTGTAAAGCCTTTCAAAGTTTTAATAATGAAATTAGCTTATAGATGAACTTTCTGGAGTTTAATAGAAACAACAATTCTATACTCAAAAGTTAACGAGTTTCCTCTTAAACACTCATTTTTTTTTCATTTATAAGAACAATTATCATAATGAAATGTATTGTTAATAGTTAATGAAAATATTTTCAGAGGAAGTATTTTTCTCGTGAGCGAAAACTTTCGTTCAGTTTAATTATTTAAGCAATTTGCGAATATTTTATCAGCACCATAATTTCAGGAAAAAAATATTTATGTAAAATAAAAATTTTGAAGTCCACAAATATCTAATGAAATATCATAATATCAAATTACTATTTAAAATTTCATAATGAAAATCTATAATTAATAAATTAACGCGATGAATCTATAAATTATAATGTCTTTATATTATGTTATGTATTCCTGAAATTCTCGGGTATTCATGACTGGCAATTGACTGCACTCTTGCTTTCCTGCCTTTTTCTGCTACTGCTGTCTTGCGCACGTTTGCGGCTCCCATTGTGTATGATGTTTTTATTCCCTTCTATGTATGATTACCTGTATAAAGATAAAACAACTGAAATAAATTATTCAATTCATCAAAGAAGACTTAAATTATCCCATTCAAAATCAAACTCCAAGGCATTGAACGAGTTGCGTTTTACACACACATGCGAGTACGCAAATATATATATATATATATATATATATATATATATATATATATATA
>BMAW01132833.1:674215-700165 GCA_019974015.1 Nephila pilipes | reverse complement strand
ATTTTCACAATTGGGGGAGGGGGACGACGAATTAGGGGGGGTAGCAGCTTTAAAAATATTGAGAATCACTGGTCTAAAGCCTGATACAACATTCAACATATTACTCTCCATTTTTGTCTTTTCCAAAAAAAAAAAAAAAAAATTTAAATGTATATATGTACTTAACTAGCGATTGCTAAATATTTGTCTTGAATTTTAATGCTTTTCTTTTCTGGAAGCTTAAATTTTGGCTTGGTTTGGTTTTATTAATGTTTCCCTAGAAGCAACACGAGGACTATTGGCGACTGAACTCGTAATTTTGAACATCAGTTAAGCTCAAATACCTCTATAGCTAGTGTTTCTTTAGATTTCGAAATCATAACAGAAGAGTTAAAATTGTATTTTGGAACTTCAGAAATTTGACTACAGCTGTCATGAGAAATTTACACGTGATAAAAATTTCGAAAAACATTTTATGAATATTTTGGTTAGACATTTCCCATTACCTTCGAAATTCATATCAAATAACTATACATCTTTCTCTGTATTATTTTAGGCGACATCCTTACAAGCAATAACAGAGCTTAGAGTGGCCACGGTAGCTTAGTGATCATGGCCGTGGACTTGTGACTGGCATTGCTTTCGTCGAGTCGTGGGTTCAAGTCCTGATGCTGTTAAAGATCCGTCGAGTAGCAAGGCTGATGCACGTTACATCTGTCAAAGCTCTAAGTCCTCCCGTTGGAGTGGGGTCAAAGGCTCAAGTCAAGGGATCAAGTTCATCTACCTCTAAATACTTGAGGTTTAACAGGTATCATGCTGGTCGAGACTCCAGGTCCTGCCAAGGCGTGATGTGAAAAGTTGGAGAGGGAGGTACCAGCTCAGGTGTCATTCTCATTACTTGACCGATGCTCAAAATTACGATGTCCGTTGCCAATAACCCTTGTGTTGTTTCTCTGTGCGACTTCAATAAACAATTGCTCACTCACTCACACTCATAGGTAGAGCATATGAATTAAAATTTTACCACACGAATAATGTAGACTAATAATGCGTCACATAGTAACTAAAATTCAGTTAGATATAAATTATATTGACTTAAAGAAAGCCCCAGTAAAACTATTTTGAGCATTTTCTTGTTATTTTGTTGTATAATATTGAATGTATTTCTATTTAAATTTATAACTTCTCAATACTCCATCCTTCTCCTTCCATTCTAAATTAATATGTAAGAATCACTAGTCAACACTGCCGATTAATTCATTCAATTCATACAGCACCTTAACGTGAATTTATTAGTATTTCAAAGCAATCAAAAATACAAGAAAAATATTTAATAAAGTTTGTGGATTTACTGACTACCCATGTCCAGTGGGTACTTACCTTAAATAAACCAATTGGATTCGAGTTCTTAGTGAAACCTTACATGAGGATTCAATTCACTGACCCTTTGTAAATCCTCTCTATATTCGCTCCTGCTGCTCCTTAGTCAACGTAGGTATGATATCGAAATCTTCAATGATAGTTTCAAGTCGATCTCTTTACCACCAAACATCATATACAAATTTTTGTTGCTTATAATTGCATCCCTTCAATACAATTCAATACTATTCATTAATTCTATTCTAAACTAATTAAGTCACGTTCCGTAAATTGGAAGAGATTTCTAAATTCGAATAATTCACGTAAAAGTCACCAATGATTAGTTGAAAGGAAAAGAGCCATGAAAATACTATACAAAGACTATCAAATAAATAGAAAGAATCCCTATTCCATCTTCAGAAGTAGTCTCTTTCTATTGCAAATTTAATAATTTAAATACATATTGCAAAATATTTTTCTTCTTCGTTAAATTTAGAAGTTTATCAAAAATCTTTAAAATAGAATCTTCAAAACAAGTTTATTAAACTTTTTTGGGGCTCTTTCTATAAGCTATTGATACCATGCACTTTAATAAAAAGCGAATTTTTATATTGGTTGCTAACAAAAATTTATTCATAAAAATGCCTTTCAAATACTCATAAAGAAAGCTTAAATTTGTGTTCCTTTGTGTGATGTCTAAAGCATAATTAAGGTGAAGAAAAGATAACGAAAGAACTTATTTACCTTTAAAGGTAAATAAGAAAAAGTGTGGCGGTCGCGAAACGGTAGCGCAGATTCGAACCCTGGACCAAGGGATCCGAAGGCGACGGGCCTACCAACCAAGCCGAAAAGATATCTCTCCGGGCTGGTTGAGTAAGGCCTTTTTACGTTGAAGAGCGTCGCTGCAAAAGTAAATAAGTTTATTTTTATTTTACCTTTTCTGGTCACAGTTTTTTCTTTCACACACTATAGAGAAATTTTCTAATAACAGAATACAGTGACTTAAAACATCTTTCATATAAATTTGTTTACCCGAAATATAAAAACTGCTTAAGGGTTTCTAATTAATAATTTTTTAACTCTCTGACAGCTTTTCCAGTAATTTCCACGCGCATCTAAAATTGATTATTCTTAGCATTTGTTTTAATGATCTAAATATGTATTTAAAAATATTTATAACAAAAATATGCTACATATTTAAACTCCAAAATATACGTAGATTTCAGATATGTAGTAACAAATACGCAATTTTTGAAGCTATTTTGTTAAAACATTTTGCTGCGTCAATGGGTTAATTAAGATTAAAACCATTATTACTTCCTTCTGCTGTTATTATTAACCATTATTCAAAATAGTGTAATAAGTAGAAAATCACACAATGATAAAAAAAAACCTCTTTTATTCATTTTTATGAATAATCACGACTCTCTCCCTACTCTACTACATTTGTGAAAATAGTGCCTATACGAGTCTAACCTAACGTTTTGTATAATAACTTAATACTAATCTTACCAAACCAATGGGTTTGAGTCGTTAGAAGATTTATAGATAAGGATTCAAATCCTTTATCCTTTGTAGATCATCTCTATGTTTACTTCTTATGATTCTTGCATAATGCAGATGACTCGCATTTATAATTTCAGCTAACAATCTCTAGCATTAACTGAAACTACTAACCCTAGTATTAAACGCTTCACTTCTTGTAAATACATATATACAGTTCTATTCATTCTACTACAATAATACTAATCTAATCTACATAATTCACGTTTCATTTATTGAAAGATATTTTCAGTTCAATCAATTAAAATTCAATCACATTAAAAGTCCCATAGTGTTGAAGGCGAAAATGTAATACAACCCAAGTTACAAAATGACTAAATCATTGTAAGTAAAATTCATTACGATTTCTACTGAGAGCATCTTTTCCAGAAAACAAAAATTTGGTATTCTAAACCAAATTTTAATGTCTGTTCAAGCCGACTGTATCAACAATGAGCTGCCGTGTACTGTTGTTGATGAGAATAGGTATTTTGTTTAAGTTAGATTTTACCGTGTAAAATTTAGAAAAAAAAACTTTTCAACTATAACTTATTTATAGTCGAAATATGTAGCCGCGGTAGCCTAGTAGTCATGGTCGAGGACTTGCGGCCATCGTTGTTTTCGTTAAGTCGTGGGTTCGAGACCTGACGCCTTTAAAGACCCGCATTGTAGTAGGGCTAATGCAAGTTGAATCTGATCGAGGTCCCAAGTCCTCCAGTTGATGTGGTGGGAAAGTTTGGAGAGGGATGTACCAGCTCAGGCATCGTCTGCGTCACTTGAACGAGGCTCAAAATTACAAGGATTTTTGCCAATAGCCCTAGTATTTTTTTGCAGTGCGACGTTCTTAAACATTCACAATTACATAGTCAAAATATGCAGTTGCATTGTACTAGCTAATAGAATAAGTCTAACTTATTTAATAACTATCAATTACGACCCTAAATGTAGTTAAAATTGTGACAGATGTAATAATCAACTATCATAATGAATATTTTGGTTTTGTTTTCATTAACGGAAAGGAGGCTACCCTTATTTGAAAGGATTGATTTGATTTGATGCATTCAGCTTACTTAGTATATGTGATGAAAATGTGTGCTATTTTTTCATTTGAAGCTTTTAATATAAGCAAACTTGAATTGGTAATGCATGTACTCTAATTGCAATATAGGAATTTCTTAATTTTTTAGGGACTTATTCAATTAAAAAGCAATTTTTTTCATACAAATATCGTTGTACTCACATCTTTTAAACTGGCACAATTAATGTCATTCATATCTTAAAACAATTTAATATATACATTGAGGGGCAATTATGAACGAATAAACTGAATCCATAAGAGTTAGTGAATTCACCTTTACAATATATATATAAGTTGGCATATGATAATTTTCACAAAAGAAAAAAAATGCTATAACTTATAAAAGAAATATCAAATACATTTAAAGAAATAAACAGTATCATTAACAAAATCTGGTGTCCAATTTCAAAGATTTTCTATCTCCTTTTTTCAAATATCAGCAATATCGAATGATTATGAATTAATTACCTAAATCCACCTTCCATGCAAGGAATAATTAATTACTGCCATAGCTCAGTCTAATTACCATGCACTTCTTCGTTTGAATGATTCCGTGCGATTATGAAATGATCGGAAGCGGAAATCGTTGCTTTCGAGCTAGAATTCTTATTTTAATTCGTTTTACGTACATATTACTCGCGTAACACCCATTAAGTGAGTGCATGGGAGTTTGTAAGATGAAAGAGTTTTCCATTTCAACTTCCGCCTTTTCCATGGGAAGAATAACCAACCACTCCTTCCTCCGTAAGAATTGAAACTCAAATTCTGCGTCTCTCCGAGCTTAAAATTCGTTCTACCATTTCCTTCCCTCAAAATTCATGCCTCTCGAAAAAGGAATTAAGAGAAAAGAGCTCGAGAAAAATTCATTATTATAGGTTTCGTATAGATTGCCACTCGTCGTAAGCTCTTTTCTAATGAGGGAAAACAGTTTTGCCCTCTGACTGGCTAAGCTCTTAATGCGGATTTAATTTGATGAAAGAAAGTGAAAGAAATTTAATAAGTTTCAAAATTTTTAATTTACGGAACTTTGTCGAATTAACTCTACGGAAAGTAACGTCGCTGGTGGAAAATAAAAATAAGACACAGTACACTCAGCATTTCGCATATATTGTTCTTGTAATTAATAAAAGTTCGTTTGAGAATATTTTGACGATATTAAGTTATCTCTTAATTAGTTTTTAACTGATACGAGGAAAAGTATAGCGCAAACATATACAGGAAAATTTAATTCTTAATTGGAAGCATTGTAATAGAAAAATATATTCGTTTTAAATGTCTGAAGACAACGGGTTAACTAGATGCATGAATCAGAGAAAGATTTTCTGGTTCATATTATACTGGATTAATATTAAAAAAGATTTTTAACTAACCTCTAATTAATTTAGTGTGTTCCAAATTTGAAGCAAACACTTTTAGTACTTTCTGTCTTGAAATATTTTGCGTCTCATATTCCAAACCTAATTTATTAAAGGACGTCTATAACAAAAATATTAAAACAAGTATAGTGAATCTTTATTTTATATCTATGCTTTAAGAAACTAATTATACAACAAATCCTTAAAGCTTACAAGAATTAAAGTTTGTCATAATTTTATTTTTAAACTCCACTTAATTATATAGCTTGTGCATTACGCTCTCGTTTAAAAAAATAGAATTTTTAATGAAATAAATTATTATCCAGTAAATATTTTAACTCAATCCTTTATTTTAATTTCAAATTTTTCAAAGCTAATTATCTACTACTAAACTGAAAGTTCGCAAGTCTTAATTTCATCATGCAAATACTTATAAGGGAAGTAAGTTTGTGATTGCCTAGATGTTGATATATATATATATATATATATATATATATATGCGTGTGAATTTTGCCATCATTAGATAATTTATGCTATGTTATTAGTTGAAACCAATTAAGTTTTGAAAGAAATGTAAAATGCATTTATTTTAATATATAATGTTTGTTTTATATATTCATCGTTAATAATATTTACATGTAAAAGGTACACCAATCAATTCCTAAGAAAAGCATTAATAGCAATTTCACAAGTATCAAAATATTTTTAAAATGCATAACATTTCTTAAAAAAATTGAGGGGTTATTATGGTTGGAATTTTTTATTAAAAAGCATATGTTATACCATAAAATATCTATTTCATGAAATTAATTCTTAGATATTTCTTGTGAATATTATTGTTCCAACGAGGATTGTATCTTTTTTACAAGGTATTGAACCATCTCTATTTTAAACAACCGTTGTATTCTTTATCAAGTCTTCCGACCGTTTACTGAGATTGTTTAGAATAGAGAATATATTCATTTCTCTAACACACATAATTGATATTGTATTAGTTTTTGTCAAATGTGTGCGTTATGAACTAAAACTTTCAACTAGAATTACGGAAATTGTTAAATATGTTAATCGTCACTTCATAATTTATAATGAGAAATGCGGAATGGTAGTTTGCGTCATTGATATATGTATAAAAGTGTAAAAAAATATGAACGAATTGTATAACTAAATATCGTATACTTAATGAGCAATCTGCTCTTTTTTGGATATGAACTAAAAGAAAATACATTTGATACATGAGATAGTCAACATGTCCGAAAGTAAACATGTACTTTTTTCTTCTTTAATGCAACGTTCATACTTTGCGGGAATACATCCTTATCTTTATTTACGTTTTTAAACTATTATGAGAATACTTTTCTGATGAAAAGTTAATGATGTTCAGAATAAATGAATGAAAAATGGCAAATCATTCTAGAAATATTTGTTTTACAATGAATTAAAAAATTTGAAAAAGGGTATGTTGATTTATTAGAAAAGAACTATACATAAATTAAATTCTAAATTTTAATTCAACTGCAGTGTAATTAAATTCCCCACCAATTATGTTAATTATATTACAAGTAGTTTCATTATATTATTTTAAAGAACAGCACAATTTTTAATACAATTATGAAAGGATAACATTCAATCATGTTCAGTAAAACATTCATAATGGAAACTTATTTCATTTACCAGGATTTAACTTTAAAATATAAAAAAATTGAACCAATTCTTAAGTAAAGAGAAAAATTAGAAAAATGATCACTAAAAAAGATACAAGTTGAAATTATAAATAAGTTATGATGGATAAAGTGCTATTTTCTGTTCCATGTTCAATGCAATGAAGAGAAAGGGGTAAGTAAAATGAATGTTATTTACAATAAAGATTTTCTGTTGAAAAATTTTTCTTACTAAAAAATAAAAAGATTTTCTCAAGATAAAAATGCTTTATAGCAATTAATATATTTAATATGTATAATATGTGTATTGCTATGAGTTGGAAAATTTTTTGAATTTAAATTTATAAAAGACAATTCACTGCCAGCAAAGGTCTATAGTTGTGACAGAAACTTTTCGTTAATTATTATCTGCTATACTTTGCAGTTTAAACTTCATTTATAATGAAAACATCTTTCATTTGATATTATTTTCCGTTAATTAATAAATCAGATGAAAAATAAATTAGATTTAGTGTATGCCAAACATTTTTATTTTATACTATTGATGTCTAATTAATAAATTAGACTACAGCTAATTTAATTTAATGTGCGTAAAACATTTTTTTTATAAATGTGTAATTGAAGTATAACTTTTTTGTCTCCTACTTAAAAGTAAATTACTTTGAATTACTATAAAAAGGAGAACAAATTAATTCAAGTCACGGAATATATTCCCTTACAGAAGCATATAATTAAATCTTCATTTAATTTTGTCCTACGACTGTTTGATCTAAAATTCAATGAGGCGTTAATAAGTAACTCGGTTTTTCATTTTACATGTGTTTACTCAGTTGATCCATTTCTTAGAATACTCGATGAAAGTTTTCTTACAGTTTTATTTCTCACACTTGGTCGATTTAAATTGTATTTTTTTAAAGAATATGCGCCAATAATATATCCGTCAGTAATATAATTAATTTTATTTTAATGTAATTTGTAAACAATGTTAAATATTAATTTAATTAGAAGCAGGTATTGTAAACATTGCAAATTCTTTATTAAAGGTCTAATAATGATGGTAAATACTACGAAGTAAAAATTTATTTTCAAAGTTAAATTTAGTAAATTCGGACTAAATTATTTACTTCAATTGCAATAGAAATTTCTTAAGGCTTCTGATCAAGTTTTTATTTTAATATATCTAATTGATGAATGATCATCTTGCATTAAAAGGTTGAATTTTTATACATTTTTTGCCTATAATAATGTTTTCGTATTTTATAAATATTTTAGAGGAACATTTGTGCTGAATTTTGACAATAATTCGAATAAAAATTATTCTTAAGTTATAAATTTCGTCTGAAAAAAAGTCTCATCAGTAAAAATTTAGGAAATGCTCTGTACATACGTAAAACTTTAGTCTCATTGAAAATCAAATTTTAAAAAGCAATGATTTTATTTTTTGCTTTTTGTTTCACATATTTATTTCCTACGATGAATTCTCACACAGGTTGGTTACCTTCGAACTTTTTTTTTTTATTTTTCTAATTTAAAAATAATATCTTATATGAAGCGATTTAAAATTTAAAAAACAAATTATTACATTTCTGGGGGAAAACAGACAAATGTTTTATATAATAAACTTTATAACTCCGTCACTCTATTAAAATATTTTCCGGCATACTTACAAATTTTTTATTCTTTTAATAGATGCATTTTTCTTATTGCATTAAGAATGATTTTAAATAAGTTTTCTCAAAAAAGTCTAAGAATTATATAAAGGAATTACTATATTTTTTTTAAAAAAGATGGATGTTTTATATAAAGCATTTGTAACTCCGTGGCTCTATTAAAATATTTATATATTTGTTATTGTATTAATGGTTATATTTTTCTTATTGCATTAAGAAGAATTTTAAGTAGTTTTTTTTTTCCAAAGAAATCTAATTTTCTGAAATAAATCCATAAGCAACTAACTAGTTAACTATTTTACTGGAAGGCAGTTGAATTATAAACTCCCTAATTTATGTGGTAAAAGCATATTTTCTTAAGTAAAATATTTAGTACACTTCTGTAAACTAAAATCTTATAAAAAGTTTTAAAAATCTATTTAGAAATTAGTCTAAAAGTTCCAATATTATAAAAATAAAGTTAAAGAGCAATTTTTATGTTCGGTGTGATAGCAAAAGAGCCATTTAGGCCATAAATATTAATTTTAATAAATATTCTTCTTTTAAAATTAGTATAAGCATTTAAGTGAACTAACTTATGAATAAGCATTGAAATACTGCTTTTTTAGTAAAGTAATCGTTATATTTATTTATTCAATAAGAAGATTTAATGCAGAATTTCATTTCACTCGCATTCGTTTTATTAATATTTGTTTAAGCTGAGTACTAGTATTTCCTTTCTAAAAAGTACGTAACATTCATTAAAGTTCCAAAAATCATGGAATAGCAATATTCAAATATTCTGATGGCATCGAGTAAGAAATATATAAATGACAGTAAATTTTCAGGTCTTTCAGTTGTACTCAAGTGACTCATGTGAAATGTTTTCTGACGTCGTTATGACCATGGAACGGGAATTAATAGACTTTGAACATGGAAAGCTAATTAGAGCGAGACGTATGTAACATTTCATTTAAGAAATTGCTAGGGAATTTAGCATTCTTCGATTTACAGTATCAACATGCGGCGAGATATATAATTTCAAGCATTACCTGCTCTCATGGGCAACGCAGTAGCCGATTGCGTCTATTTAATTATCAGTATCAGCGTCTGTGTCAGCGTCTAGTCAGCGTTATCAAACAAGCAACACTGAGTCAAATAATAACAACAATAAATGCGGGACGTAAGACAGATATATCCTTGAGGACAAATGAAGGAATATTGAAGTAGTAGATCGATTCGTGAGCCTTTGCAAAAAACACACTATCGGCTGCGCCCCCTGATGACTGAAAAAACTTTGCTTGGTCACATTAGTCGCGATTATAACTTGGAGAAGAGCTGAGGATATGTTGCGAGTCCGGTGCAGATCTATGAGGCCATAGAAACAAGTTGCCAAGAAGGCGCAGTGGACGCTGGTGGAGGCTCCAGATATTTTTATATGCCACTGGTCAAATTGAACAATTCTTTGACTAGAAATGGTTATGTTCAGCTGAACGAAAGAATTTTGTCATCGCTTATCGAAGCTTCGTTATATTTCGTTACCATATGTCCCCAAGTAACATAACGAAGGAATTTTGTCATCCAATTGTAAAATGTTCTGGAATTTAACGCTTGTTTTTGTAGTTAGATTTTAAGTCCATACTATTATCACTAAATTTCTGTTGTGTTTATTTTGGACTTCTTGATCAGTTTTCCTGATTTCTTATGTGAATGCCCAATTTTTCAAAGGAGAATTTCTACTGAAACATTTTAATAAATAAAGCAAAAGTTGAGTGAGAGGGTTTGGATCCTATAAATTTGTGTTCAACTTCTAATCTCAGTCGCAAGCATGAGACAGCAAATATAATTCCTTTAAATCTTGTATAGTTTTATAGCTACTTCTTTTTCCTAAATTAATTCAAATTTAAAAAAAAATCTTTTTAAATCTTTAATTTACTTTACCTAGCTTCATATGTCTACATTTGAATCATAATTCTTAAAAACTAAATAATTATTTAAGACATTTAATTTTTTTAATTGTTTTTATTCGTGCATGATTTCAGCATTTATTGATATTTCTATGAACTTTATAATAATATATACACATAACTCTACTATATATATATATATATATATATATATATATATATATATGTGTGTGTGTGTGTGTGAGAGAGAGAGAGAGAGAGAGAGAGAAATTTCAACTGATTAGTGTCCCCGGCATATTTAACTTTATGAATTTGGAATTAGCAAATAACCATTTAATGTACGAAGTTCTAAATAAAAGTTGAGTTTCTACTTACAGATTGGTGAGAGATTCCTACCAGACTGCCACAGAACGTCAAATTTTGAAAATATATGGCACCCCGTTAATGGGGAGCCAATTTTCTTGTTAGTGGTCGTTCTAATGAGCATCTAATCAAAATGCAGATTCGCCTAAAGTGTTTTTTACATTTCCTTCAATACGTCTTGAATATAACCATAGAAATTTTTCTTAAACGTTAATTCCTAGATAAAATATTTCCCGACACATATACATTGAAAAGAGAAAGAAAAAAAAATTTTTTTGGTTCTTTCTCGAATCTTCGAAGTTAAATCAAATATTTTCTGTGCACCTTGTAAATGAAAATATCAAAAATGTATGATGAAATTTTTTGTTACACACACACACACACACACACACACACACACACACACACACACACATATATATATATATATACATGCGAATATGTGCGTGTGTAGAAAACTGCATATCACATCTATTTCATTTTGATTCTGTTCTGATGGTATTGTAGACGCAGCCCATAGAGAAGGACTTTATTCATAAAGAAGTATTTTATTACCAAGTTGAAGACATCTTAATACATATAACACATATTACATAGTGGCGAGACTTTACAAGAAAGCACAAATCTAAGGGATTTCCCAGACGGAGCAAAGTGAAAGCGGTAGAGGGAAGAAAGAAAGGAAAAGGTTGCACCAGCTCTTATACTCCTAGAAATCTAAATATTTAATACCAAATTGCTGTTTCTCGTATTTTGAAGGCGACAGATATAGTTACAACGTTAAGAGTTAGTTGAAACGTTAATTTAAGGGCAGTACAAAAATAGATTATTGGGAAAAAGTATTAGAAAGAAAAAAATGGAGAAAAGGAACTACTCAGTTAGGACATCATAACACATCAATCAATAACTCCCGAGACTAACCCAGAGATGGCGCTCGTAGTAAACCAGTAACCAGATCTTTCTAGAGTACTAACCTTTGCTTGAAACGTGTCAAAATTTTAAGTCGATCGGACCAGAAACAGCTGAGTTATCGAGGTTGGAGTAAAGTCGTTTTGTAGTTTGTTTAAAAAATGGAAAAAACCGAGTTTCGTGTTCTGATAAAACATTGTTTTTTAATGGGTAAAAACACGGTGCAAGCGAAACAATGGATTGAAAAATGTTACCCGGACTCTTGTCCATCAATAGCAACGATTTGTCGGTGGTTTGCCGAGTTTAAACGTGGTCGTACCGACACAAATGACGCGGAACGCTCGGGTAGACCTGTGGAAGTCGTTACACCAGAAAATGTGAGTGAAGTGACAAAAATTATAATGAAAGATCGTAAAGTGCAGCTCCGTGAGATTGCTGAGATGACACAGATATCATATGGAAGTGTATTTACTGAAAAAGGTTTTTTGAAGTGAAGTGAAAAAGGTTTTTTCCAAGTGGGTGCCGCGATTGCTTTCGATGGAACAAAAACAGCAACGAGTCGATGATTCAGAAAGCTGTTTATCGCTACTCACCAATAAAAGATTTCTTACGAAAAAAAAAGAAAAGAAAAAAAATTTTTTTTTTTTTTTTTTTTTTGGGGGGGGGGGAAAGATTTGGAGCGTTGGAACAGGTGTAACCTAAAAGGTGATTAACAAAAGGTGTTATGTTGATGAATAAAAAAAAAATTTTAAAAAAATGTTGTTTTCAATGTCTGTTAGACTCAGATTTATTGATGTGTTATATATATATATATATATATATATATACTCTATATATATGGGGGGATGTATATGTAAGTTAGAACAATTCAGTTAGTAAAATTATTGAAAAAAAATTACAAAAGTATGGGAACAATTAAAATGCAAAACTCTAAGCAAGAGAAGAAAAAAATCGTTTACAGAAAACGAGTAAATATATGAACAAAAATTATATACCAAAAAATTCAAAACATGCATCTTTTCAGACTGCAACTGAATTGTGGGTTAAACCTGTTCTATGGTACTACCAACCGTCCTCTAGTGTATCTTTCTGTGTAAGAATTGGATCTTTCCAAATTGTAAATTATAATAAATTATGCAAATTATAATAAATTATCCCAATTACAAAAACTTCTAGCAAATTATTTTAACCAAAGATTTTAGATAAAGATTTAAAAATGTAAAACAAAAGCATATCTAGATCCAATCTTGCATAAAATTTAAAGTCCAGTTAAAATCGATGCATAAAACCAATTCAAAATATAAGAAAATTTGTGTATCCTATGACATATATCTATGCATTTTATTAAGATTTACTTTGAAAGGGTTAAGAAACCTTTCAAATAAGTATCTAAAACTTTGTGTTGTCAAAATATGATGTGATTATCAATAATTATTAATTAAATATAGTAGGAAAAGTTTTAAATTCGAGAATATTTAATAAACATCTGAACATCAAAACAATTAATGAGAAGTAAAATTCAAAAAAATAAGACCCAAAAAGAACACAAAAACTGAATTTTAGTTGTTAAAAATTTCTTGAGTATTATGAATAGTATATGTGCCAGTAAATGTAAACTATGTAAAAATACAGGAATTCTTTACATATATATATTTGTGAATGAAAAGTCTCAGTATGCCTTGCCGTAAGATACAAAATTCGTCGAGCATGATTCTTACTTCCACAGAGGATTAATTGTAGCTTACAGAAATTGGGAATTGTTCTTCCGTGGAATCAGTGCTTGTATTGGAAGAAATTATGTCACACTAGTACTATAATATGAAATCAATGGGTACAGGAGGGACAGATTTCTCATCGAGAAGAAGTGCATGGACCTCATTAACCATCAAGCGTTAGGACACATATGCTGCGCGCATGTCAATGACGGATTGCAGTGCCACGTATTGAGGTGGCCACTGTAGCCTAGTGGTCATGGTCTTAGTCTCGTGACGTTGTTTCCTTCGGGTCATGGGATCGAGCCCTGGTGCCTTTAAAGATCCCCCATGTAGTGGTATAATGCGTGTTTAATCTGGTCGAGTTGAAGCGTGGAAGTTTGGAAAGGGAGGAGCCAGCTCAGGTGTCGTCTTCGTCACTTGAACGATGTTCAAAGTTAAGATACCGCTATTAGCCCCGTGTTTCTTCTCAGTGCGACGTTAATAAACAATTGCATTTACAAACACATCACATCACATGTAGGGAACTCTACGAAAAAATATAGTCTGTTGCAAAATAATTATTGTTGGCCCGTACCAATCGACTTCCTCTGTCAAAGATGGGGATTTCAGCAAGGTTTCCATTACTGAGATTATCTATGACTACACACCACAGGCACATGAAGCTGCAATTGCATGTTAAACGTTGGATAAGGACAAACAAATGCACGTCATTGACTTTTCAAATGAATCGAGGTTCTGTCTGTAATACCATTATGGTTGCACACCAGTCTCGTGATATTATAGCTAGAAATTAAATAGCTCTTGCATTGAAGGATATTCATAGTCAAAACGTCTTTCGTCTAATCATATAGTTTGAGGTGCTTTTGGATTTTATTTCTGTAACCACCAATTATGCATTATCTATGCACTCAATAGCAATCTAGGAGCATATTATCATTTGTTACCTTCAAGCTTTGCTTTCTGTCAAAATTCAGCAGGGAATCTCTAAATAACACGGAAGAGATGACGTTCAATATTCATTGCCCGTACAGTTGCTATGCTGCCTAGGTCCGATCATTAGCTTAATCTTTGGCCCATCAACCATTTGTGATCGATTACTGTCACACGACTGACTCATCATATATCACTTACTGATTACACCGTAAGAATTTTGGTCACCTATGGAATCAGCATCATCCAATATACCTCAAACCTATTTCTTTCATTTTTCAAGTATTTTACAGCGACTATTGCAAGTTATTGTGGCTGCAGAAAATATAGATTTCTTTCTGTTTCGAAGGTTCACCGGAGTCTTAATTCTAATAATTTTACCCTTGCATTTTCTACTAGTCATTTTGACAATTGTACATGTGATGACTTAATCTGTCAAAATAACAAAAATATCGAAATCTGTGAATTGAAGGAATATTGGAAACAATTATTACAATAAATGTTGGTCTAGTTTACTTTGACTGGAAAGGAGTATTATCCCATTACTCTCTCAAATGTTTGCGACACAGGATTAAATGAAACATAATTCCTCAATTTTTTTTGTCTCAAATTAAATACAGAGAAAAACCTTTCAAAAGATGCCAACCTCCAATTCGTCAAACTTCTGGGTTCATTTTGAACCATTTAATTATTGAAGTACCAATAAAGGTAGAAAAAGGTGAAAAGGTTAAGGAACTTATAGCTAAAGAAATTAATATCCCATATTGCTTACTTCCTTTGAAGAATATGAATACTTCCCAATTATAATTAGATATTCCTATTTACCATGTCATACAATATGGAAAAGACTTAAGTCATAAAAATTCTGAATTAGATGTATCGTCAGTCACTTTAGGCCTTTTTAAGAGTAATGTAAATATGTGAATGGTTGTATGACAAAATGTTTGGAAATTCGAATAGAGGGGATTGTCACCTTCTTGCTAGAAAAAACGCACAGTGTCTGTTCACAATGCAATTCAAAAGCATTTTTACCTTGCAATATTGAAGCGGAAAATTTGGATTCTTTGCTAGACAATTTTGTACATATTTTTTCAGAGAACCCTTATGACGTGGGATCAATTAGATTTGTACTCACTTCTGAATTGCCAGAGTTATTTCGCACATATCATATTTCACCTCAGAAATTGTGACTCAGATAAAGAGACTTTTAGACGCAAATATTATTAAACCTTCACATAATCCTTATACTGCTCCTGCAACATTAGTTAAGAAGAAAGATGAAGGTAAAAAGATAAGAATGTACATTGATTACAGAAAATTAAATCGAATTACTAAAACAAACTCAGAACCCGTTCCAAGAATAGATGCCATATTAGATCAATTAACAAAAGCTAAATATTTTACTATGTTAAATTTAACTTCAGGTTATTGGCATATTAAAATTAATGATAGCGATATTGAAAAATTAGCTTCCACAACAAATTTTAAACTTTATGAATGGCTGAGACTATCATATGAATGGAAAAATACCCCCTATATTTTCCAGAGCTATTATGCAAAATTTAAATAAGCATCAGATAAGTTTTGTCCTAAATAACTTTGATGATATAATAACAGATATTTGGGAAGATCATGTCCATCATCTAAGAAAAAAATGCTCGCTATCTGTGGAAAAAGAGAGCATGAAGTTAATTAAATCTAAATGCCAATTTGGTAAAGCAATAATTAAATTTTTAGGATATAAAGTATCTCTCATTCTTGACTTTTGTGATGTTTCTTATTTTAAGAGTATGAGTTATCTAACTGTTGATTTTTATTCGATGACTTGTTTGCAGCGCAATTTTGAATTTCATTAGGTATCTTATTTTTATGAATTTAAATAATATATGTTCACTATTTTCCTATATCATTTTCAAATTATTATTAGTTTTGACACGTATGATTATGTTCTAGTAATTAATATCACAAGGTATAAATTTGCATGATGCCTTAAATAATGGAAATTATTATGTTTATATATGAAGGAAAATGTTCTTTAAATAAACATTAAAAGGGTAATTCTACGTATTTTGCTTCAAATGTTTCAAATATTAAGTTGAAACTCATATTTCGAGTAATTCGACAATGAACTTTGCACTATATTTGAGCTGTGATTAATCAGTACAGGGAATTTGAATATAAAGTATTATTATAAAAACAACCATTCTTCAATGTGAAGGCGAATATATAGTATTATTATAAAGATAACAATCCCCCAGTGTTGAATTTAAATGCATGTTATTGTTATGAGAGTCTTCAAGTTGAATTCAAATCTTTATATTGGTATTTTTTCAGATTTACAAATTTTGTGTCCTAATGCGACGCTTGGCCAAAATCACGAATACCGTGTATTTTTATTACTATTGTTTCATTTTACATTTATATTTCATCATTTGCATTGTAAACCAAGAGTTTTGCTCAAATACTAAATTCACTAAAATTCATTTTACTTCCTTACGAGAGGGTCTAGTTGGAACTTGAGCACCTCAAGTTCCATACTTTGGAAAAGGAGGAGGGATATGTAACCTAATTTGAATGAATAATTTTCTCGGATATATAACACCATTTATTAAGAATCTAAAATCTTATTTGAATGACAGAGCTACAGCTATTTTCTCGCTAACTGATTGAACGAGAATATTACGATGTGGATTACTGTGACTCATTAGCTGACGCCATACAATGAAGTCGTCACCAGTGCTAATATAAAGAACGAGGGTCAGATTGCCGTCCTGCCTTCAACAGGCAACATCATGTCTTTCTTGAGTAAACGTATTGTGTATACTATTTTATGTCAATCGAGATAAATCATAATTTAAATTCAATGAATCCTATATTTACTAGAACTGAGTAAATTTAATATAAAGACTAACATGCGTCTCTTTGTAAACGTGAATAATGGAAATTGTATCTAACGTTTGATATTCATTCTCCTAACAGTACCAGGATGATACCCCAATTGAATATGATCATGAATTCATGACTGTATCTATAATAATAGGACAGATTAAGTACAAACTTCATTATGGCAGGTTTCTGATTTAAAAATACATACGTACATACATAAACACACACACATACATACATACATTACATACACCCCCCACCCACACATACATACATACATTACATACACCCACCCACACACACATACATACATGCATACATTACATACACCCCCCACCCACACGCACATATATATATACATGACGCATTTGGAACGAACACGCAAATGATTAATATTTGCTATCTAATGAATGAATAGCGGGAGCTACAGCGTATCGGAACTGTGCACTCAGCAGGTGTAAATAAGAAGTGATTCTCAATCTGATGGTCACATTTTCTGTTGAATTGCGATTTAATAAGCCTTTCAACGGCTGAAAAAATGCCTCTCCGCAGGATTCGAGCTCATTACGATCAACTGCCAGAGTTTGAAAGAGGTCATATCATTGGAATGAAAGAGGCAAGTTGGGCAAATCGGAGTATCGCTCGTCACATGGGTCGAAGTGATACGGTGATTAGAAGATGCTGGCAAGAATGGGTGGACAATAAAACATTTCAGCGTCATGATGATAGAAGTCGATCTGGGGCCACAGCAGATCAGGAGGAAAGAGTGATTGTCAGGTCATCGATCGCCTGTCACAGCGTCCCAATCATTGATCATTCCATGACCATTCACAGACGGCTGATAGGGCGAAATCTACGTTCGTATCGACCTTTACGCCACCTGCCACTAACACCGGCACATTGTCGAGCCTGATTACAGGGGTGTTAGGCTCTATCATGTTGGAATGATACTCACTGAGAATACATAGTGTTTAGCGACGAATCCCGCTTCCAACTGTGTCCTGACGATCATCGAAGACGTGTCTGGAGATGCCCAAGGCAGCGTGCAAATCCTACTTTCAATATTGCACGCTATTCAGGCCCCTAACTAGGAGTTATGATCCGGGGTTCCATTTCCCTTGATAGCCGGACCCTTTAATCGTCATTAGAAGCACTCTTACAGCACAGCGGTACATCGTCGGCATTCTGAGACCTGTTTTGCTACCGTTCCTTTTGCAAGTACCCTGGCCTTATTTTTAGCAGGATAATGCCAGACCACATACGGCACGTGTTGCTATGAACTGTCTTACAGCTTGCCAAATACTTTCTTGGCCGGCCAGATCTCTATCCATTCGAACAACATGCTGGTATATGATGGTAAGGCGATTGCATCTACCGAGGAATGTTGATGACCTAGTCCGACAATTAGACAATTAGAACAAATTTGGCAAGAAATACCGCAGGAGACCATCAGGGAACATTATCATTCTATGCCACTTTGTGTGGCAGCTTGCATCCAGGCTAGAGGTGGTTAAACACCTTATTGAGCTCGTTACTTTGTAACTATGTAATTATGACATAAATGATTCAATTTTTCTGAAATTTTAATATTTTTCTATTCTGTACGTAATTTTCCTGTCCGCCAATTTTTGTCTCCATCAGACAACTCCTTCTTGGTGCGTTGTTTTATTTTTGTTTGTACCTGTATATATATATATATATATATATATATATGTAATAGTAACCTTGTGTGTGTGTGTTTGTGTGTGTGTTCTGTGATTGTGTGTGTGTTTGTGTGTGTGTGAATGTATGTATCCTTCATTGTATACATGATAAAATAAACATTATTACATTAATAAAGAAGGATATTCACTGGTTTTAAGAAATTATTTTGTTAAATATTATTTCTCAGCGTTAAATTAGAAATTTTCATACACTTTTATTAATTTTACGTCTGAATATTTATTGAATATCTATATTTTCTTTTTAATCAAAGGTTTATCTTTCAATTAAAAACTATAAAAAAAGCAGAGTTAATTTAAATAAATTACTGACATTAGAATTCTGTTTCTTTTATTTCCAAGAAAAGTATTGGTATTCTGAAAATGTGCATAATGAGCTTTAAGTAAAAAAAATAGGAAAAATTGTCTTCACTTTTAAAAGGTAGACATCAAATATCTAGATGACATTTCACCAAGAAAAGGAAACAACTTCAAATTATCATTTACATAAGTTTCAGTAAATGCTAACTGTGCCAATATTTTTATTTGCTACCACCTAGAACTTCAAAGTAGCTAGTACACACTCTATAATACACTATATAACAAAAAAAATCGAGGCTTCAAGAAGGAGTTTCCTGATTGGAATGAAATTGCGTATGTAAAGACATTGGGACCGACTTTGCAAATGATTAAACTTTGATGTCTAATGAATAAATATTGGGAGCTCCAGCGCATCGGAACTGCACATTCATCAGGCGTATATAAGGAGCAATTCTCAATCGGATGTTTAAATTTCGGTTGCATTTCGACTGTGGATATCTTGCGTCGGCAGTAACAATGCTTCGCCGAAGGTTTCGTGCACATTATGTGCAGATGTCAGAATTTGAAAAAGGTCGTGCTATCGGAATGAAAGAGGCTGATTAGAGGAATCGAACAATTGCTCGACATCTGGTTCAAAGAGATGCGGAGATTAAACGATGCTGGCAAAAATGGATCAATAACGGCAGATATCAGAGTCAAAACGGCAGCGGTCAACTTAGGATCACAACGGAACGGGAAGACAGAGTGATTATCAGAATAGCTAGTACAGCACCGGATCCGTCGTTATCAACTCTCCATTGAGAGGCCTGCACATATGTGTCCAACATGACACTCGACAGACGCTGAGAGAGCGGAATTTAAGTTTGCGCCGACCGTTACACTACTTACCTCTCACGCCTGTATACGGTTAAATCCGATTAGAGTGGTGTCAAGCTCGATCAACTTTGAACTGTACTGACTGGGGACGTATAGTCTTTAGTGAGAATCACGTTTTCAACTGTGTCCTGACGACAAACGCAGACTTGTCTGGAGACGTTCAGGGCAGCGAGGGAATCCTGCCCTTACTATCGCACTCCACTCATGCCTACGACAAGGAGGAATAGTCTGGTGGGCCATCTATTTCTATACCACGTGTCCTTTGGTAGTCATTTCTGGCATACTAACAGCACAGCTGTACGTTGTCGATATTCTATGACCGGTTGTATTACTGTTCCTTTTGAGACACCCAGGACGTACTTTTCAACAAGATAATGCCCGGCCGCACATGGTACTTTTTTCTGTGAATTGTCTGCAAGATTACCTTACACTTTCATTGCCAGCTAGGTCACCTGATCTCTCTCCCATAGAGCACATTTGAGACGTTATGGTAAGACAATTGCAACCATCCCAGAATGTTGACTATTTAGCCCAAAGCTGGAGACAATTTGGCTCGAAATTCCTTAGGACACTATCTGGGAACTTTATCAGTTTATGCCACGCCGAGTGACGGTTTGCATCCAGGTCAGAGTTAGACCAACACCTTATTGACTTCTTCCATTTATAATGACCAAACTCTGAAGTAAATCATTGAATTGTTCTGAAATTTTAATCCCTTTTTTTTCTCTTCCCAATGTATGTTCTGCACATCCAAAAAATGTTATTACAATCGGACAACTCCTTCACGGTGCGTCGTCGTATTTTTAACTTTACATCATTAGATTTTTAAATATGTAATGATTAACATAATGATTAGTATTTTTCTAGATTTATCCTCTTTAAGATATAACCTTAAGTATTTTTTAAGAATTTTGGAGGAGTGGGTTATAAAATGTTGATAACATTAACAGTATACAATGTTACCTTCTAAGATACTGTCATAAGTTTAATGTATAACCTTATCTTAAGATCTTTCATTATTGAATTTATGTAAGTACAATACATTTATATGTAATGGTACAGCCAATTTTAAGTAACAAGAAAGCAAAAGTACCATTTTATACAAATATGGTATACGATCTGATTCTCTTATGTGACGATATTTATATTTCATAGTAAGAAAATTAAAATATAATATTAATTAAAGGCTTCTGTAAAGGAGTAAAATTAGCCTTGACAACCGAATGAGTTAAGACTCTGAATGAAGTTTCACTATGCCTTATAGCAAGAATTGGCATTGTAATAACTTTAGAGTTAATTTTGCTGATATCAACCATAAATAGCATATAAGTGGCCTTTTTCTATTAGAGGAACACTATTTTACCTCATTTTATATGTGTGAATTACTTACATAAAGAGATTTTATTTATTTTATTGGCATTATTCAAGGATAAAGTTTTAAAAATTAAGAAACGATGATTTTTTTTATTTCCCTAAAGGTGACAAAATTAAAAATGCTTTTAAGACATCATCATATATATTTTTTTAATTTAAGTTAGAATTATACATTCCTTTAAAACAGAATTGCATTACTAGTTGCTTTATTGAAAAAAATATTGTTGATATCTGTAATTGTAACTTAAATTACTTTTTAGAACTGAACACCTAATCCATTACTCCAAAGATTAAAATGATTGCAGTATCATTTTTTGTTAGATTCAAAATAAATAATAATTAGTTTTTAAGAAAGTAACTAAAATTGAATGTTTCTTAAATTAATCTTCTTCAATTTAATTTAAAGTGGGTTGATAAATACCATTGCCCACTGTTTCAATAATTTTGAAGTTTATTTTCATTGAATACTAAAATTTGAACTGACGAAAAAGTATTGAAATAAGCAAAGAAAAGAAGATATATAAAGAAAAGAAGATAAATAAATAATTTTTAATCATACAATAAGCAAATGAATTCATTTGGTTTTTATTAACGAAGTCTCAGACAAAAGAATATATTTTGGAACACACATCTTTACCCAATTGATTTCGAAAACACTAATTAATTTTCAAAACACATTTTCATGCTTCGATAGTAAATCTCATACCACAAAAATTTGACATACATAAATTCAAATATATTGAAATCCTATTGAATTATAGTAATTAATTGATATTTATGCATAATAAAGTTTAATTCACTTTTAGAATGGAATAAATTATCTATGAATTGTAAAATATGCCCTTCTTACGGTAATAATTATTTTTACAATAATTTAACGGTTCATTATTCTGCTTTGCATAGTATACTTTTTGTGTTTAAGGAAAGAGATAATTAAATTTTTTTCATTAAGATTCTCTAAAATAATTATATATATATATATATAAAATTATAATACTTAAATTGCAGTAGCTGGTAAATTATAAAGAAAACATTTATTTGAAATACTACAGATGTATTTAACAAGTCAACAATTATAAAAAAAAAAAATAAATAGAAATGATAATAATGGATAAAAAAAAATAATGAATTTTTTCTACCTACAGTGGTGATTTTGAAAACTTTTTCGATTATCCAGATATTGAAAATCTAATTAAAATGCTTAAAGTTCCTCTTAAGAAATTTAATTAATAAATTTATCTCTTAGTAAAAAATTGTATACTTAATTATATATATATATAAACAAGTTCTAACATTTAACACTAAAATATATGAACAAATAAAAGGCATAACAAAAGATGAGCTTGTTATTTTTAAAGCATGGTCTTGCTAATGTTAACTAACATTTCTCAGAATATGATTTTATTGATAATAATAATTTTACTTTGTGTAGAAATGGTGATCTTATAATTTTTCATAATAAGTACAAACCAGAAGTCAAACCTTACTTATCTTTATGCCCATCTTATTTAAAATTATTATAAACTAATAATATTATTATTGAAATTAAGTGCTTGGATATTTATTGAAAAATTTATGGTAAAAAAATTTATAATGATATTTATAATCAGAAAGAATAGTTTACTTTTTTGCTGTGCACAATGTTTATAATTAGTGTTTCCATTTTTAGCTAATAATTCTTCTAATACCCATGAAAATTTAAATGAATTCCACAAAATATATCTTCAGGCTAATTATCTTACCAATTTCCTTAGAAACAATTTAAAATGTAATAATTATGAAACAAAAAAAATTATTTTTGTTGATGATATACGAAATTAATAAAAGGTTTCTTAGTTTCTATTTAATATATAATTAATTTTATGCTTTTGTATTTTTATTACTTATAATTTTATTTTTGTAAATAATGTTTTAATTTTTAATTTTAATTTTTTGTTTACATTATTATTTAAAATCATTATATGGAATTAGCCGTTATTTTTAACAAACATTTTCTTGTATATTCTTATCTCCTGTTTTTGAATATAGAGGACGTTGCCATTTTTAATCTCTCTTCTTTTGAGAGTGAATTCTGCTAGAAAGAAAACTCCTCTAATTGTTCTATCTATGCATGTTGTTCAACATGTTTTTCTGAAAGAATTTATAACTTTTCTGTCTTTTTTAAATCCCCTTTCAGATTTATTAAAATAGTAATGTTTCAACTTTTTCTGTTTTACTATTATACATTTAGATTATACATTAGATTATATATATATATATATATATATATATATATATATATATATATATATGCCCTATTTTTCAATGCATAAGGCTCCCTTTTTTACTTTAAGAATTCATCTTAAAAATGGAATACGTTTTACGTAAGGAAGCTAAATATTGCTTCCTATTTCGAAAGTGACTCTCTCTCCTGTTTATGTTTCAGGATCTTTGTAGGCGTTTAATGCCACAATCATGAATTAAATGATAGTGATAAGGTTTTTGTAGGTGTCTGAACGGTCAGTTTGCTTATAACAAACACTTATTATCTTATTCCTTTTCTTTAAAAAAATAATATTGCAAATTACTTATTTCGAAAAATGGTATATATATATATATATATATATATATATAGGTATATATGTATGCACACTCATATTGTTTGATTGAATGATATAACACTTAAAAAGTTACTTATCCAACCAATTTAATAATTATTTAAAATCCTATTTATTAATGAAATCAATATAAATATATGAATAATTTTGTGCATATATGTTGTTAAAAAATTTTAAAAAAATCAAACAAAATATTAAAAATAACTTGAATATTATTGCTTCTATTTAAAAAAAACTCTGATATAATTAAATATTCTCAAAATAGATAGATCTATACTATTTATAGTTATTTTTTTTAATTCAATAGACTTATATTATTTCATTAAAGTTCAAAAATGTTCATAAGTAATTTAACATTATTAAAATTATTCAAAAAAAAATTACTTACTTTAGTTAGTTTTAAAGGGAAAGTACATAGTTTTCAATAGTAAAATATATTTAAACAAATAAAAGGTATACCAAAAGGTGGACCTGCAAGTAAATGTCTAGCTAACATTTATTTACACTATTATGAATACTAGATGCATTAATGATTTTCTATTCTTAAAAAAAGTACTAAAAAAGATGTTAAAACTTTCTCCAGAATATTAAAAATTATTGCAATCTAGCTATAATATAATAGAATCAGAATATTCAAACAGTTTTTGGAAACAGAAGATAATAAAATTAATAATAAATATACCATAAGAGAGATGCATTTTCATTAAATTTAATAAAGGACCCTTATGACAGAGTTCATTAAGCCTTAGTACATTTAGAAACATAATTTGCAATTATATTTAAATAATATTAGAGTCGTAACTAATATACTTGTTAAATACAGTAGATTTGATGATTTCCACAAACTTCGTTAGCAAGCTTATTATCATTTAAACTTTATGAATAGTAATTTAAATCTATTTAATTATCAAAAAGAAAACTTTTTTTTTTGTTTTCTATAATTTTAAAATTATTTTTTTTATATATATTTTCCTTCATTTTGTTACTTAATATTTTCGTTTTAAATTTAGATTTTTCGCTTTTTTCCCCCTAGCATTGGTACTCATTCCATATATTCATTTTAATTTCTATCTCTGTTGTATACGACTCATGTAAGTGTTTAAAAATCTTTTTTAATCTGATATTTAATTATTTATATTCACCTCTGTCTTTTTTTTCTTCATATAAGATATCTATCTTTATAACTTTTTGTCTACATACTTATTTTCCTTAATTTTTTTTTTCTCGCATCCTTGATATTTTGCCATTTTGGTTTTTAACGTCTCATTTTATAACATTTTTATGTTTGGGCCTGTAAAAAACATGTATAACCAATCAAATCTTTCTTAAGCCGGATTAAAAATTACAAATTTTTATATGTCTTTTTCATTCAGTTTTTCTTTCTGTTTATTATTGATTTTTCAAAATATGGTTTGTTCAATTTCATATATTTATCTTTTTCTTTTTGCCATCTGTTATTGGTATTTATTTTTCAGGTAAATTTTCCTTTTACTTAGTGTTTCTGCCTTATAATGTTTTATTATTTCTCTTGCGTTTTTGTATTTTGCACACAAAAATAATTTGAATATTTCCTTCCAAATAAATATTCCCATTATATATAAAAATTAATTTAGTACACTTTCTTTTTTTAACTATTAATTAATCTATCTATGTCTGTCTGTCCGTCCATCTATCCATACATACACACACACACACTTACACACACACACACACACACACACACACACATATATATACATACATACATACATACAT
>BMAW01132833.1:632699-666841 GCA_019974015.1 Nephila pilipes | reverse complement strand
TTGTAAAAATGATACATTGTATCTGGGTTTTTTTTTGTTTGTGTGTGTGTGTGTGTATAAACATGTGTATTCTTATACATACAAATACATATATACACATATACATAATACATATTCATATACAAATATATACAACCTAGATACAATGTATTTATCTATTATTTTTAAATATATATTAATAAAATTAATTGGGTAATTTGTTTTAATACAAATGGTGATACACTTCTTATAATTGATATTTTTTAAGTTTATTACACACAACTATATAATTATTTTAGTAATGTAACTAATATTAATATTTTTAAAAATAGTAACATGTAAGCATCTACTCCAAAAAGATATCATATTAACATGAAATTCAAAACTCTCTCTCTTGTCATAATTATTGTAAGGAATTTTTTTTGTATATAATTTTCAGTTATATGTTTAAATATTCTATTTCAAGCATATTATTATTAGTTTGAATTAGATTCATATATGTAGAATACAAAGATAAATTAAGTTAATCTTCAGAAGGCTTATTGTAATTCAGTACAAGTAGATCATCCATTATATTTATAAATAATAAATTTATCTCTATCAGTATAATTACGTTCATGAAAATGTAAGTAGATTCCAGTATCAGCCAAATTATTACTCGCTGGTCCACTTCATGGAGTATCCCTAGTTTGTTTAAATTTTTTATCATTAAAATTAAAATAATTTTTGTTAAGTACAATAATAAAGACGTTTAACGTCTTCATAAACGATGAATTCATTCATATTATAATCTTGGTAACTAATTTACTGCACCACTACTACTGGAGCTCTACTAACCAGCAATGTAGGCGGAGGAGCTACTAGCAAACATGATGTACCGCCCTGAGAATTATGTAAATCTGTAGCACAGGTAAAATCGGTTTGAAATGGTTTCAAATATATCTACCCAAAAATAGCTTGTTTCAAATAATTAATACAGTATAGTATGTTAACCCTTAATTGTTTGACCTTAAAATGTTGTTTCCTATAGCGATATCTAAATAAACGTAATTAAGTCAAGGAAGGTATTCGTTATTTAGATAATTTTCACTACTGAATCTTTGTCAATCCCTTATAACTATATATATATATATATATATATATATATATATATTATGAATTCCCTTCAATCTAATTAACTTCGTAATTTATCCTATATTTTAACTTCCATGGAAAAAATGTTAACTGTCATTTCGTGAATCCATTCCGTTTAATATTTTAATTTATACGCTTACGCGATTTCCAAAAAAGCTTAGATTGGTATTTCCCACACTCTGAATTATATATATATATATATATATATATATATATATATATATATATAATTGGGATATTTCCCAAACAGACACTCAGACACCAGGTAAAATACCTAAAGATCTCTGCATCACCATGTTGGATCTTTACAATTCTTACTTAAACCTCCTTGGAGAAATAACTAGGGAAAATTTTCTGTCACTTCATTCAAAATTGTCAAAGTTCGTGGAAGTATGTTATCTAGTTCTCGTGTTTCTCCCTCCGTCTCGTATAACATTTATAAATTCATAGTTCGTAGTTTCTTTATTGTTCCATGACTGTAATACAAAACATCTTTCAAGTTCAATTATTATAGAAGTACCGAATTAGTATAATATTACGAACATGAGTTGATGCTTCCCTTTAACGGCCCTCTTATAAAGGAAAAGTTAGATTTACAGAGATGTCACCGGTTAACAAAAGAGAGTATAACGAATGACCCCTTCACCTTCGTGACGGATTTGGCGACCACTTTTGTGAACAGGCGAGAAACTTGGTAACTTTGGTGACAAATGGAAAGTACCAAAATGTGCTGGACCCCAGATGAAAAATCGTCAGGGAAGAAAAATACAAACTTTTTATGAATTTTCGGAGTGACATCACACCTGGTAGGAATACGAGGAAATACTCCGAAAGCCGGTGAGTAGATCTACGGTTGGAGTTTTCTTTTCGAATGCTAAATAATACTGTGGAGATTTGTGCGGAGTGAGAAGTATTAAGCTGGTGAGCGAAACGTTATTATAAAAGTTGTTTTATTTGTGTTTGTATCACTAATCAGTATTTTCTATTTCTATATACAAGTCCTGTATTTTCTATGTGTGGCTATTATCCGAGCTTTGCTACCTGTGTGTCGTCTTGAAGACTTACGAATAAAGCGTCATTTGTTGTTGTCCTCTGAGTTGGACTTCCATCCATCCATCTATCTCGTAATCATACGTACATGAAATTAACAATTACTTTCATAATTTTCACTCATAAAATTGATGATGATTACATATTACTCAATAGTTTATTTTAATTGTTATAATCCTTTAAAACGCGATTTTCGGTCAAAAAGTCGATTTATACACACACACACACACACACACACACACACACATATATATATATATATATATATATATATATATATATATATATATATATATATATGATTTATTAAAACAAGTTTCCTTGGCTTTTCTAGAGATTGTGTTTCACTTTTATTTCTATCTTACATAGAGCTTGAATTTTAAGCATTTTAATAATAGTCTGTGTCAATTTTTTAGAACTGGAAGTAGCATTCTGTTTCTGGAAATGGAAATTTCATGTTTATTTACATTGATATTTTACTCAATATTGCCATCAAAATATCTTCCAACATGCAAGATGAATTTCCCCAGACCCAAAATGCAAACTAATCTTTTAATGGTGTAATATGATAAAGAGTACTAAAGGAAGTTTTTGTTTGTTTAAAAACTGTGAAATTGGGTGCATGTGATGCAAGTATACAATTTAATGAAGGACATCAAGGCTGCTTAAAAGTCTTAAATAAGCTGAACATTGAAACTCCGGGCTACTTCTCTGTAAAGGGATACAAAAAGTTGGATTACAATCGAATCAGGGAATTAAAGTGTTATACAACACCTGATGTATGTAAGCGTAGAAAAGTTTTAAAAAAAGATATGGAAGAAAAAGAAAAAGATAAGTTATTCAAGTAATACAGATAGTGAACTTTACAAATCAGGGGATTTTAATGTGAAATGTTTATTTAATTAGGTAACTTTCTGGGAGGAAATGTATTTTCAGCTTTTTTTCAAAATCGAGATTTTCATGTTTTGCTTCAGTGCAAAATAACGTATTGAAAAAAGTTATGTATATAATGTTTTGCAACTGTCATGGAATACTCTATGAAAGGGAATTCAGGACTTGAACTTCTCTTATTGTTATAATCTGATTACTTTGCATTTTATTGATGGTAAAAGTCCTAACTTATCACAAATGTGTAAGGTTTTTCTGTATGTTAAAGTACGACTTTTTATAAATATTTAATTTTTAAGGTTAAAATTGTGATAGAGGCACAAATCCTAAATTAGAATCAATTCATCATAATAAAATTTACAGAATTGCAATGTCTCTATTTAAATTTCAGTTTTGGTGTTTTGTACAAGTGCCAGTTTACTGCTATTTTTATGTATTTTTTAGCTGAAATATTAAGACAATTATTAATTTATGCACATTTTACAATATATTTTTAAGTTTTTAGTCATATCTTATAGCATAATGCACATAAAAAGTTATTTTTTCAATTATTTAAAAAAAAATCCTCTTCGAAGGTAGGCGGATACCTTAAGCAATTTGATGATGGAGCTAAAACATTTATATATATATATATATATGTGTGTGTGTGTGTGTGTGTGTGTGTGTGTTAAAACTAAGAAATAGTGTTTCGATAAGAAAATAAGGAATTATTTATTCAAATCAGAAAATCAAATCTATGTTCATAAAAATATATGTTTCATCGAAATGTGCTAACTATAAGCAAAACAAATTTTCTGTTGTTTCTTTATGCTCATCAATCGTATTTTTCAATAAAAACTTTTGCTTAGAAAAAATTCTGCTACTTAAATTGTTATCAGAATTTATTTCTTTTTATTAAATCGTGTTTTTGAAGAACAAGGAAGGTAAAAACATATATATTCTTATATTTATTTCAAGAAATTTAGATAAAAATGGAGAAACCGTTATAAAATATTTCAGTATGTTTCAATACATATTATTAATAATAAATTATTTTTAAACAGGGTTTGCTAATCTGACTTAAAACTATATCTATTAAGATACTGTGTTACACCTTTCTCTAAATTAAGCTGAATTTAAATATTCCTGTACCTTTCCTACTAAGTATTTTCTCAAGTGATTCTGAATAACTTATCGAAGGGATTAAAATGCTAAATTTCCTTTTTGTATCTATATTATGCTTTCTAAAATCGCTTTCGTGACTAAAAGTTAAAACGAGTCGATCTAAAAAAAGTGGAAGCTCCATTCCGTGGCAAGATTTCCCGTTTCGACTCAAAGACGAGAATGGTGAATAAATCATTAGTGTCTTAATTAATTAATTTGAATGTATTTTTTTGCAATGCATTTTACTTCCGTAAAATTCCAGACTATGTAGAGAGGGGAAAAAACCAACATGAAGTAGCAAAGACAAAATGCAGTAATGTAATCAAAGACTGCTTTTCCAGAATCTGATAAAATGAAAACGATCAGAAAAAAGCTCATTGACGAAAAAAAAAAAAAAAAAAATTGAAAGCCGTAGGTAATTTTAGTTTTTCGCAGTTATACATTTTTTTCTTCTTCTTAAGAAACTTGTAATAAAAGAAATGAACTACTTCTTTACTGTAATTTCCCTCGGGCTCTTGAAGAAATGGCGACATTCATGAGTATTAAATATCGGAAGTTGACAGTATTACACAGAATTGACCATTGTTCTTACACTTTTTTTTATAATAATTTTATTTTTTTTCCGTCTGGAGTTTTCGTTTAAGCAAGAAATGAGTTTTAACCAAAAATGTTTTACATCAGCTTTGACACATCTGGTAAGAGATAAAAAATAAAGCTCTTCTATAAGAAAGTTAGCATTAAGATTAATTTTTTTAAATCTTCTTTTCTATTGAATCTAGTTCAAATACTTTTAAGCAGAAACAATTGAGTTATTGTTCCTACATATATATACTTTTAAATGTCAATGTGATCGTAGATTTTAATTTCTTAATTGACAGTATTCTAATCTTCAATGACATACAAGTAAAAATTAAAATGAGAATCACAAGAAAGTATTTAATCATAAATGTTTTGCTTACGCTTTATTAAGATAACATCATCAACCAGTAACTTTAAAGACAACATAAATAACAACAATTTGAATGTTGCATATCTGCACTGTTAAGTAGACATATTTATAACATTATACAATAATATCCTACTTATCATATTAGTACACAGTCAGCTATCTGTACTGCTTCAAAAGGGTTTATAATAATAATTATAGAAAAAAAATATGAAAATGTTTATCTCAACTTTAAATATTGGTTAATCACATAGTCAATAAGTTAAATGTGTATTCAGTCTGCGAACTTGATATTAATATAATTCTTTAAGGCAAAAATACTATAAATGAATACTTGAATGAAATTTTGCTTGAATGGAATAAGATCTTTATAAATTCAAGGAGTAGAAAGTAATTACGATAAAAGATTTTTATCACACTTTTACAAATAAAATCAGTTTCTTTTATTATCTTATAAAATCTTTAAATATTTAACGAGAGTAACTTTTTGTAAGCAGTTACGTTTTTGTTAGACGTCCTGTGAACTTTCTAACTTATAACCCGAAAACTTTCAATAGTTCCCACCGTAATTAAGTGAACTTTTCAATTAGTAAAAAATGCCTTCCTTTGTGGCAAACTTTATTACTAAATCCTCTCATTTACCGTTAACGATCTCTCGTTTTTAGGTTGCTTGAATGGGTATGAAAATTGCCTTTAATTTCTCAGAAAAGTTCAGTTTAAGTGAGCCAATCATCGCTCTTCGATGCACTGGAGAAAAGTCGAAGTTTATTATAAATTCCGTAGTGATTATTCCCTTGTGGTGATAATAAGAAGACAAATTACCAGCCACAGCCTTTCTTTAATAAAAACAAATTCTTATTGTGAAGCAAACGCTGTTTATCTTGAACACGATACAGAATTTTAATACAAAGTTTTAAGATAAGGACATTTTTTTCCCGTTTTGAATGAAGCCTGTTAGAAATCTTTGATCTTAAAGATAAAGGATAAAGTAAAGGGACAAAAGTAACTAGAGTTTAATTAGAAGGTAAGACATTACCAGTTTTTAATTTTTTAATTTTTTTTTTTTTATTTTTATTTTATTCAAGGTAAAACAATTTTTATCTTTTTACTCTAAAAAGAATACAAGTTATGTTCCTGCGTGCTTCAGAAATGATTTATATTTATTATTTTATTTTCCAACAAGGAATTTTCCGGTTCTGCAGTCTATTTATGCACATAAAGAATTCCACCCAAACATGAGAAAGGACCGTAAATAATATTAAAATACTCTTTTACTTCAGAGACACATTTTTATTCCTTTATATTTTTGTTGTAAGCAATAAAATATAACAGTATATTATTAACAAGGCCTTATAGCCGAGAAAATTCTTTCAGGAGAATTGTTTGCTGCAATAACTCAAAACACTAAATAGTTGCTGTGAAATTAATGCATGTTCACGCATGGAAAATCTGTGACTTTAAATACCGAATACTGTAACATAATCTACATTTTTCTCTTCATAAAACTAATCTAAACTTTTTTAGAATAGTTTTTTGATGAATGCAGTAAGAAAGAAATAAATTTAATGAATAAGTTCAAGAATAAGTATGATGGAATTTCATTTGATAATAATGTGCGAAAAGAATCAAATAAACTTATTTGTAATACACGTTTCAAAGAATAAAAGGTATTTCAATTATATCCAGAAATACAAGTTACTAAACATTCTTCTCTCGAAATACGATACATAAAGATAAGAAAATAAATATCCAGCACATTTTTAGTTGAATTTTCTGTAAATGATGCATTATAATTATTTATTACAAGAATACAAATTTTTGACGTTTAAAAAAATTAAGATATAATGTACTTAGCTAATCAAAATTATTATAATCAAAAGGAATTATTATTACATTTTTGTAAAAAAAAAGTATATTTTTCTGTGTTCACCTGAAATAAAATAAATCAAATATTATGTATATTTCCCATTAAAATATATATTAGTAAAATCATTAGAAATTAATATTGTCGAAGCAAAAATTATTTATTTAAAATTAAGACATCTAATTTGTTTCAGTTACTTATTCATTTTCCTCCTAAGCTGAAAATTTTGAGAAATAATGATATTCTGAATGACAAATATGCTAGAAAATTGTCCCAAATGTAGTTTCTTACCTTTTCATATAAAATTATTATTTCTTTTGCAAAATGCATTTTACAAAAACTATTTTTAAAATTGTATTGTACATTCATTGTCATCTTTCTTTGTTTCAACCCATCGTTCTATTATTTTCTCAGCTATTTTCCAAACTAAGTAGGATATTGAAAATTATTTTGAAAATCTTTAAGGTTTCCGAGCAAAGATTTAAGAGTTTACTTTTTTTAAATTCCTACTATTAGCTCACACTCTCCCTATATATATTTATATATCTTCTTCAAATTTTCAATCGTTAATAAAATACTTTTTATTTATCCACTCAAGTTCAAATACATTTTTTAATCTTGTAGTGGATGACACTTGATGTTAATACAATTTTTTGATACATTAACTCATTAATTAAATTTGCAGTTTATCCTAACCACTTGGCTCGATCAAAAATTACCAAACTTGGCGATTTTTTTTGGCAGTACGTTAAGCCCTCGTTGCGGACCAGGGTAGCCACATTCAACAAAATACCGCCAAATAATTCCTTTCACAAAGCTAAATTGCATTTCAGCCATTTAACTTACTAGATGAATTAAGAAATAAGCCAATGCTTCTACAATGTCGTTTGTCTTACACTGGAAAAGTTGGTAGAGCGTCGGAGTAGAATCTTCATGCCTTCGGATCGAATCTCGTCTGAGCATAAAAAATTTTTTTAATGGACTTTCAAATAAAAAATTTTAATTTTATATGGGAGAAAAAATTTCCCTTTTATAAGATATTTAGCAGGATATAAATTTAGGAATAAGTTCCGTCAGTGCCGAAGCGCATAGATCGCTGGAAAAAAATTTATTTTGCCACATAATATTGTGATTCTGTCATATGTATATACATATTTATATTATTTATAATTATTTAATAAAAAATAACTAAAATAAAAAATTTTATTTTTGACCTAAGTAGGAATTGACTTTAAATTTTTTCTATTACTTGTTTATCTATTATGTATTGTGTGAGGCTTATTTTTATCTAAACATAATTCATAAAATTATATAATATAATCAACAGAATATGGGTGAAGCATTGTAATTGTTAAAAAAAAGTTTCTTAGCCTAATGTGACTGTTTTATTTGCATTTAAAATAGTAATATCAGCCATCATTATGTTCGTAATATAAACATGGTTGCTTATATAACACGATAAAAGTCATCAATTCTGATATTACTCATTTCCTCAGCACCATATAAAATTGCCAATTTAGATGTGTCTACATATCAACTAAGAATTTTTACTTAATATGTAATAAACATTAATTTTTTAAGTAAATTATGTATTTGAACCACCATACTAAAATATTTCTTTAATTCATCACTTTTCTATCAAATTAAAATTCTTTACAGAGATATGACGCTCTAGAATAATTTATTCTTTTACAAAATGATTTATATATATTTCAGCAAATATGTCAATGCCTATTCTTTTCTTTATGCTTTCTTTTATTCGGTTTAATATTTATGAAAATGAAATTTAAATCTTAACATAAAAACATTAGGATTGATTATAGAAGATAATCTTAATTATTCTTCATTGTAAATTACTTCATGGTTTTTTAAATCTATCCATTCTCCGATATTATAATTGAAATTTTTAGAAACGTTTCTAAATGAGTATGAATTGTTGAATATTTTTACCTTCCAGACGGAAAAAAATCAAAGAATTAAAAAAAAAGTTTTGAAGAAAATGATTTGGATATAATATTAGTTTAAAATATTTATCACCCTTAATTCATCTTAATCATTCTTATAAATTTGACAGCATTAAATTCTTTCTTATAAATGTCTTGAAATTAAATATCCATGCCCTTCCGAAACGTACTCTTATAAATCTAAGTGACTGACTTCAGTTTCATACAATACTTCTCAAGTATGATGTATTTATCTTTAACGGAACAATTTAAAGTGATTTCAAATAGAAATAATAAGGTAACTTTCGGTAAGTATTTATAAGAACAAAGTATTCACAAATAAACCCTAAGATTCATTCTTTTGATCATTGTTTTGAGGTTAAAGTCTTTAAGTCACTTTATTTTCAAACAAGATTAAAGTAAGACCATTCAACCCATCAAAGACTTTAAATCATTTAATTTATTTTGAATAAAATTTGCGGTTTTTGTCGTGCATTAACATTTAATCGCTTTTGTTGATGCTCAGCATTAAGTAGAAAATAAAGAAGTCTTGGCATTTAGAACAAAAGGAAAGCAAAGGTTTTATATGGTGCAAGTCTTTTCTCTAGTGCTAGATTAGATGTATATAAGTCTTATCAACAGGATAAAAATTTTCTTCAAAAGTTCAATTTTCGACAAAATAGAACTCTTATGTTCTACAGGGGCATGCATGTTCTACAGGGGATTTATTAAGTATGAGCAAACGACAACAAAGTGTCTCTTAATTTTAAAACATAAAGTTATGTTTCAAGAATATTTCCTTTATCAAATGCAGAATGTGTTTCTTCATTTTTAAATAGAGATACTGCTTCTTTTTCTTGTGAATTGTAATGGATATTAAAGAGATTAGAATTTTAAAGAGGCACCCTTCTTACATTTCTAAATATTGGCACTAATGGAGGGCATAAACAAATATGATAGTTCCTTATTTTGATGCGTGGATGAAAGAGATATTTCCTTTTAAAATAGTATGACGAGGTAAATTAAAAGGTCTTAAGGTTTCAAATGGGGAACAGACTATTATTTGAAGGATTAAGAACGGATTTACTGAAATTATGAAGCAGATACGCTTTACTTAGGGTTAGATGAATTGTAATCAGGAATGCTCAGTTATGATTTGCTAATTTAGATATCCTGTTCATAATCAATGCTGTATAATTATCTGATATTTCAATGCAATTAATTCATTAATTTCTTCTGATATATACGTTTCAATAATTAAAATGCCTTAATTTTCCAGAACTATTAAGAATTACTTACTGATACGATAAATAAAATAATTCAACCCATTTAGTGACATAATTTAAAATCTCTTACAAATAATTATTATTACTAAAATCTTCCCTGTCAATTCTTTTTATAATGGTATTTCTGAAGTAAATACCTTGAATTTTTAAATATTTTAAAACCCTTCAGGAACACACTGAAATATTGTATACTAATAAATAAAAATAAGACATGGTTACATTTATAATCATTTTAAAATGCAATATGACTAAATTTTAAGCAAAATAAGTAAATTCTTTCCTAGAACTATAAGCTGCATACAATTTTTCTTTTAAACGCACCCGTGTGTAAAATTAAGAGAATCTGGAGATTATGCCAAATTTCTGAAAAACTAACTAACAGACTTTAATGAAATTAAGTATGAATATACATTGATAATAGAGAAAGAGGAGTAAGTTATTTCATCTACGCATGTTTATCAGTAACACTCATAGTGAAAGAATGTCCAAAATTCACATCGGGATATCTAACTGAAAATGAGTCTAACATGGAGTGTGATATCATCTCTCACAGCCAGACAGGTAGCACAAGGTGACAGCATACTGGAAAGGAGGGAGCTGAGGATTCCCAGTGGAAGTCGAGCCCACTCATACAGAAAGACAGCTTTTAGCTTCGAGAGGCTCTCTAAGGAGGATGGAGAGATACAATTGCTCTCCCAAGAGTTTCTCAGATATGTTATATAGAGTTAAGGTCAGGAGATCTGGCTGATCTATACATGAGGTGAGTATCTTTACTTTTCAGGTAATCGTCGACCAAATGAACCCAATGTGGATGAAAGTTATTGTCTATTAACAGGAATCCTAGACCAACTGCTCCCATGAAAAAGGTCTCTTACATCAGACAGGGAGGAGGCCTTTATCATATATATGCATGGGCGTGCGGCCTTCGAACATAATGCTTGCCTAAACGATTTCACGACATCTCCTTTCATGATTCTCTCTAATGGAGAGATGGAATCGTTTCCAAGGTTTCTCGAGGTACCGATACGCCGAGAATCAATGCGCAATCAGAATCTCAACTTATCTGTAAAAGACACGATACTTCATTGATGTTTGATCCAAAGACGCGTGTTATCTGTACCATGTTAAGTATTCTTTTTATGTGCTGTAGTGATCAGGATAGCAAATAACAGGTCTTCTTGAATACAGTCTTTTCTCCTAAAGCCTGTGGGCAACTATAGACCAAGAAACTTGGGATCCAGCGGCAGTATACAACTCACGTGAGAGCTGTGAAACTGTAAAACTTGCCAAATAACGATCTTCATTCGTCGTTGTGGGTCTTGGTGGATCTTGTCCAGGTATCATGGTATGAATCCAGTATCATGAAACTGTTTCCTCAAATTGCAGACGACAATGAGCGTTACATCGAGCCCCTTAGCTACCTGGTTTATGATTGGATTGCTTCTAATCTACTGATATTTCACCATCCATTCCGTCATCTATACATTCGGAGCAAATTATTTCACCTAATACCTTGCAAAATTTACCTAACTCTTGAGAGAAACACGGAAAATGTAGTGGAGAAGAATAAGCACACAAATGGTCAACAACCATTCCACATATATTCCATCGACAGTCATAGCTTCGTAGATACGCTCATTTAGGCTTATGTATTCGATACTGAAGATTTGCGTAATACGTCGGGGTCAAAATTGGTATCTTTGAATCAATACTATATGTAAAAGTAGACATCATTTGCAAATTCTCTTAATTTTGTACACCAGTGTACATTGTGTACGTATAATACGTTTAAGGGGACACAACCACACAGAATACTGAGATATCTTAATTTGTGGTTTCATCTTCATGAAATTAAAAGTTGAATCGTTCTTTACATTAAATACAAAAACAAATCTAAAACGTAATGAATTAATAAAATTTTGCATGTTATATGCATTTAATTTTTATATTTAGTGTTATTTATTTTATTTATTATATTATTTAGTATTATTACTTTTATTTAACATATTATTTATTATTATTAATTTTTTTAATGTATTATTTAGTATTATTAAAGTTATTTAATATATCATTTAGTATTAATAATTTTAAAAGAAATGATTATTTATAGTTACATTGTTGCTTACTTCATTTATAACAATATTATTATTTACTATTTAAAATTTTATCATTATTTATAATTCTATTCAATATGAATGTTCTACATGTACATTTTAATTTATTCTTGTGATTTGATATTTGAAATAATACTTTTTTAAAAACTGTTACACCTATTTAAGCATAAAAATAAATAAATTGATAGAAAGCTTTTGAATGCAACAGCTTTAAGAAATCATCATTTTTAATTTTAAAATATATCTTAAATTTTCAATTAACGTATCGTTTCGGATATATTATCACTGCGTAAGCCTAATAACCATAATCGTGAACTTTTCTAATTTCCTCACCGCGCTAAAGGAAGAACGTGTAGCCTCGACAGATTGAACGTGCATCAGCCGCAGCTACACATCAGGCATGATGAAAGAGAATATTTCAAATAAGGAATTTTGACTGTTTTATTCATTTATCAACTTTAGACATATTTTTACATGTAAAAATTTAAAAAGCATTTCAAAATTGCATTGTGCTCTTCGGTTACAGCAATTTATTAAGTTTGATCTTTTGAAGAAAAAGTGGAAGAAAAAATTGTTAATACAATAGCTTTAATTGGTTACAATTAATAAGAATTAAAAATTGCTTAAAGATGAAATGCAAAACTGTTTAGATGTGGAAAAGTTTTTCCATATCTAGTTTTTTCGAAAGTTTTATTTATATTAATCATGAATATGCTATTCAAACAAATGAAATATTTCGAATATCCTTCTCCGAAAATGTAGGGGAAAAAATTCCATATCTATATACAGTACTCCGTCAGCAATCAGGAATTATATTACGCGTCTCTACGGTGACAGATAAACATTACAGAAATTATTATAACTCTTAAACTTCAATTTATGTTGCTGACTATCATTAAAAAATAAACATTTTTTGTTCCTTTAGTTCTTTCATGTATCAGACACTTTATTTTTTTGCATTCTATTAAATTTTACATACACACGTAATAATATATAACTGTGTTATCTAAATACGTTACTACTAATGATTTTCCAGTAATATGGCATTTTAGATAATCCGACAGTATTCTGATCCGATATCTGCTGGATTACCAGATAGTGCTGTATTTGCTTCCCTATTTGCTATAATTAATTGATCAACATGAAATACAAAAATTTAAATTATTATTTTCTCCTAGGAATATATATATATATATATATATATATATATATATGCAATTAAGCGCCAATACTTTAATCGATACCAATCAAATATTTTTTACAAATAAAATATTGCAAGTGGTAAATGAGTAAAATGAGTAAAAAAAAAAATGAGTAAAAATAAATATGCAAATTTAATAATAAAAGAAAAATAATATGCTATAGAAATTTCCAAAAAAAAAATAAATTATACGAAAAGCTGAAGTGACATCTAACAAAACTATCACAATAAATAAATAAATTATAAAACTATGAAAAATATTAATAAAAACAATAAAGAATGGAATATTTATTGTTGTAACGGGATTTAGACTTTTGAGCTGCGTTTTTCCAGAATTATTGTCTGAACTATTCCTGTCAACTAAATATATTTTTAAAAAATTGTTATAAAACCAAATGTACAGATAAATAGATAACAAAAAAAAAATCATTATAAAATTATTTAAGGAAGCAACCAGGCGAAACCAGAAAAATCCAGAATTTCAAAACATAATATAGCTAAAAGAATTTTAAAAAAATTATTATTAAAACACAAAATATACACCAATATAAAAAACACTGACACGAACACAGCAAAAAGGAAAAACATTTAGCAAACATTGTGGACAAAATACCCGCTATAAACATGAATAGATAAATCAAAAAATATTATCATCCTCTACCAAATAGTGTCAGAAGTAAATGAAACCAGATTATAAATACAAATATTACAAAAAATAAAAAACTAATTTAGGGAGGGGGAAAACAATTGCAAAAATAGAAAAACAAATTTTACAAAAATGAATAGAAGTAAATAAAAATAATAATAATCAAACAACAAAATCGAAATAAATTACACAAGATTACAATTCAAAATTTAATGTATTCCAAAATTTTTAAATTCTAAATATTGATATAAATATGTATGGTATATAAATATATATAATATAAATGTATATATATATGGTAAACAAGCTTGTATTTTGTTGTTTAAATCTTTTCCCTCCATACTTGGAAAAAAAATTATATTTGTACTTGTTTTCTTGGTATGCTAGGAGGAAATATGAGTATGCATCGGATTCAAGGACTTCATTTGAGTAAATGAATATAAATAAAATATTTTATGGAATTGAATGACATTTCAACTAGGAAAAGAAAAGAGTTTCAATGGCACAACAAAATCAAATCTCTTGAACATAGAAACGCATTACTTAAAAAAAGCATAACACTGAAAATAATGCCTTAAAACTTCTTCAGTTGGTATAGAAGAATCAGAATGAAACAAGAATTGCAAAAATTTAATAAGGCTTAATAATGGTTGTATGAAATACTATCCTTATCAGAATGGCTCTATAGATACGAATGGAAATGAACTAGTAAAGTAAATAAAATAATTGGATGAGCAAGAATTTTTCAAGATTATCTAGATGTTAACAAAAATATGATTATTTCATTGATATTGTTTCTTTTCAAGTACTGCTGCTAAAATTTTAAAAAAAAAGTTATTTGTGTTATTCATTCTCATGATTTTCCTTAAGGATGACTCTTATTAGTTTTCCATTTTGCATGATTTGGATAGTTTGCTTTACAGCTCAAAACTGAATTTCTTATAAGTTAACCTTTTTTGATATATTTCGGAATCATAATCATTCTACATTTCTTTAAAGTGGAAAATGCAAATCATTAAAAAAAAAACATGATTTATTTTTTAAAGTTCTCTTTGTGTAATTGGACACTTTTCCTAGTTAAATTTTTGATTTCGTTATTTAACTCAATGCTTTCAGATCAACTTTTTTCAAGACTCTTGAATACATTGTTCGTAAGTTTAACTCTTGTTTACTTACAGATTATTTTTTTTTTCTGATAATGATTTTTTGTTACTCAGTGTTTCTCATGTTAGATACACAATGCCCTTGAACATAATATCTTCAGATGCTTTGATTTTGACACTTAAACTGTTAGATCATTATTATCTCGAAGAACCTAATTTACTACAAAATGATACAGAATTGACATTTTTGCAAAAATATTCTAACTTCCCAAGGCATGTAGTGATGTGGAGAGGGGGGAACAAGTTAAGGTGTCGCCTTTGTCCTCTGATACGATTAATGAGTTACAAAGTACGTTGCCAATAGTCCTCGTGTTACTTTAAATCGACTTTAATACAAATCAATCAACTATAACACTCTCTAAAAATTATGTTTGTGACGTCCTGGTTTGGCTACTAGCATCTATCCTAAGTTATTAGAATCCAGTTACTAATTAATAAATTCAAATAATCGCAGAATCAAGTTCTTAACTAACTTTTATTCTTCCTGATAGATTAAACTAAAACCAACATATTTATCACTTGTGTCCAAAGATTAAGCATAACTCTTAAAATGCAAAAATATTGAGTACATATTGGTGAATTTGTTCGAAATAACTTGTGAACAATCATCTGTTGCTGGAAAAACTTTGTCTTCATGCAAAACATTTCAATTGACGTCTTCAAGCGCAAAACACTTGCGTACGTCGGAACGCGAACAATCTAACTTGGCATAAGCAGTTTAGATTGGTTTTGTGAAATTCATGTAAAAAGGAACGTTGTCAACGATTAAACAGAACGAATGATGGCCCTAACACGACAACTGGAGACACGACAACTTTACGAAAGGAAGAATCATTGGAATGCTCAAATCTGGATAATGATAAACTGAAGTGCTTCGAATTCTGAATATGTCGTAGTGTATGGCCTCAAGACTGTGGCGGAGTCTTCAAAATGTGGAAAATGTTAACCTACGACTAGTACCAGGTTGGCAAAGAATCACAACTGTTCGCCGATATTTGGCAATAACTTCATGATGTCATAGGGACAGTTGTGCCAGAGAACTGGATTCAGCACTCACAGCCGCTACAGAAGTATGAATTTCCAGATAAACTGTTTACAAGATGTTCAGTAATGTTGTTTACCACTCTAGATGACCAGCACATATTTATTATACGTTATTTACATCAACTACTTCATTTTCTAGCATTATTTAGCTGTTAATTAATTCCGAAATTTAAAATACATATACGAAAAGAAAATTATAGATTTGAATTAAGCTTACGTTGAAAATAATTGAGAATATAATTCCTTTAACTGCATTAATATTTGAAAGGTATAGTGATTGGATTGCATTTAAAATTATGGGCATATTTTATTGAAAAGAAAAGTTATTGACATCGTTAAATATTCTAAAATAATTGTTATACATAAATTAGAAAGAATATTGCTTACATTTTTTTTATATATACTCGTATTAAGTTATGCTGCAATACTTAACAAATCTGAGTTACAGTTTGCTTATGTAGAGTTATTGTAACAGACCGGATATAAATTTGTACGCTGAAGATTACTTTACAATAAATTTTAAAATTATTTCGGGATTTATGAGAAATGCAAAAAAAGACAATAATTTAAATCACGTGCTATTATTTATTTTATTGCCAGCATTTAAAGAATTTAATATTGTTTGAAATGCAATACAAATTACCGATTAGTTTCAAGTAATTTTCCCTACATGAAAAAAATTTTCATAAAATTATTTTCTTTGTCAACTTGAACACTTCCATAGTTACTACACATTTCTTTAAAATTCTAAAAATATTTTAAATGGTTTGAAACTTATTTTAATAAGAAGAGTAACTGCAATAGTTCTCACACTTCTATTTGAGAAACTGTTCAGCTACAAAATTATGCTTGCATTTCCCTTGAAATTTTATGTGTTAAATTTATTTTATGATTAATAAGAGTCATACAATTTTTTATATATAAAATCGTAGAAAAAACATATTAAGAATTTGAAACTATTTATAAGCTAAACTTTGGGCAAGAAACGTAATTTATTTTTTTAATTTATATTTTTCTTTGTCTGAACAGTCAAAAATTCCTCAAAGTTAATTTCTGATTTAAAAAAGAATCCACACAAATCTTATATTGTAAAAAAACATAACATGCTTCAGTCGAGTAAAAGAAGATTAAAATATTAATCTTCATACTTAAATATCTCACTGAAATAATTAACGCTAATTAAAGTAAAATTCACTTAAATTATGCATAAATTATGTACTACAAGCTTCTTGAAATTATTAAAGCATTTTTTCATAATAAAGCAAAAAATTGATTTTTTTTCCATTTTAATACCCTGTTAATAGTATTTAATTATAAAATTTTAAAAATTTACTTACTTTTAAGGCATAATTTTTAGTTATATCCTTATATATCAAACTGCTTTTGCGCAAAAACTGCGTAAATAATATAACTATTGAACCTTAAATAATAACTACCGAAAAAAGTTTAATCTGTTAAAATCTTATAATCTACGATACCTGAGACATCCATTTCTACTTCACATCTTTTAATATCTCATTTATTACCTCTAGCCATTTCAGAGCTAGTAAAATGTTTGATTTAACTTATACCTTTGTCACATTTTGAATATCCTTGGCACAATTCTCGACCGAGTCGTAAATTGGTCTCTTGAATCATTTCGTAGTCTTCGAAATTTCCTTGATCACAGGAAAACATTAGTCTGCTTTGACTAGGACATCCAAACCAGCTGTGAGTATCCTTGCGGAATAATCACTAAACTGACTGTTTAATTTAGGAGTAACAGTAGGGGATATTTAGCCATCTACGCTCTCAGAATAGCACTTAACATTATGCATCTATTCAGCTGTTTTGCACAGTATCTATGCTTCTAAGAAAACTTATTAGAGTTAAATTACCCTAAGAAATTTATTATTTTTACTGATAAGGCATAGGTTGAAATCGAGATATTTTTCAACAGTTCTAAGAAATGTTCTTTCAGTTATAAAATATTTCTCATTATTATACTAAAGCTAATAGAGTCTAACTCAATCGGTTGAAAAATTCTGTTTTATTTTATAATACATATAATTATTGTTTATTGCATATAGCTTTAACTTTAACTGAAGATGAATTACTTTTCAGTAAGTATACTTTTACAAATAAACACAAGCTATACCGAAAATTCACTATACTAAGAACATAAAGGTTTGATGACTTCGAAGTAAATTTGTGAAGCCGTTTTGCAGGATTTATGGTTAATTCATTTGTAAGTGGTATTATCAAGTAGTGCACATTTCACGCTAAAAAAATTCATAAATACATAAAAAATATGAAAATCTGAGATTGTTCTGTTTTTTTTTTTTTTTGTAATGCTCTAAGTGTGATTCAATCAGTGATAACTACATTCCCTGTCTGTCTTCATACTTATTATCTCTTTGTTAGATGAAAAAATTATAAATTTCTTTAAAGTAAAATAGGTATTTTAATCATTTTTGGTAAAAATTATTTTTTTTACATAAAATTGTATAGTACAGTGAATTTCAAACTTAATAGATAATCTGAATTATAATTTAATTTTTAAGAAAATATTTCAATATGATTTATTTAATAATTAATCTTCAACGTACGGGTAGTCAAATTAATTCTATGAAAGGATAAATAATTTGTAAAAGTATAAAATTCAATTTAGTAATTGGAAAAGGTTATAGTATTGTAGTATATCCCAAGAATTTGTGGTTAAATTTCATAGCTTTACATTTATTTCTCTTTCATTAATTATTAATGATTTCTTAAACTTATTAAATATCTATGATTATATACTTTCATATCAGTAAATTACATGATAAGAAATTTGGTAAACCTTTTGTATACATTTGTTTGTAACTGACCACAATGCATCTCCTACGCATTCTTAATTAAACTAAATAAAACCCAACTCAAACTTAGAACTTCACTAGTATTTCATTCTAGAGTTATGAAACAAATTAATATAATTTACGGATGAAAGAAAATTCTTAAATATTAGCATGAAAATGTAACATACGGTGAGTATGCATTGCATTTCTAAACAGAAAAATCACATATGCTAAAATTTTAATGCAAAAAATTTTAATGTTTAATAAAAAGGGATGTTTTATGCGCCAACACTCATCTTTTATGCTTAATCACGTAGTGAGTATAAATAAAAAGCAATAATCATTAAGTTCACATTTTGTAAAACAATATACTCTCGATATTTTTTTCATTAAAATTTTTTTCAAACGGAATTAAATTTTAAATTGTTTAAAAATGCATTCAATATTAAGCAAATAAATTTACAAAATTTCCAATCAAAAATATTCAAAAGTTCTCTGATCATGAAAGTACTTTCAGTGTTGAAGGGTATTCCTCTCTAATTTTTATTTTCTCACAAAAAAAATTATCAAATATTATCTCAGTTTGTATTTAATTTGATAATAAACTACTTATTTTGATATACAGAAGAACATTACAGATTTCTTTTTTTCTTTGAGAATTTCATAACATTCTGCAACAGCTATCAAATTAATTATTATCCAAACAGATAAAAGTTCTCCTATAACAAGTAATCTAAACATCGATCTAATGTTTACTAATTGTATATATCAATAATTGAACTCACGACTCTACTCTTCCTGACAATGTATCTAAAAATATATTTACATCACTGAGTGATCAAATGTTTTATCATCGAGTCATTCTAATCAAATAGCAGCTTAGTTCTCAATCACAAAGTAAACTAATTTACTTATTTTGTTTCAAAATTTTGCAATGTCTGTGAGTCCTCATCGACATACTCCCAACTTGTTTTGAATATAATTATTTACAAAAATAATTACCGACTTCAAGTCATTTTAATTAACTGTTCAATCTCTTCATTTGCATCGTTTCGTGTGGACTCACCTTAATACAATCCCCAGATGCATTGGATTATCCCAGGAAACAGACTCGTAGAAAGACACTAATAATTAATGAAATTTCAAATCGAATAGCTAGCGGCGTTCTTCTCATTATTTTGATTTGGCAAACTCGCGTGTGAGTACAAAAGGAAATTTGTTATTAGCCAGGCAAAGGATAGATCCCTTGTAACTCCATGTAAACTATTGGGAATTTTGCTGGACAACCAAATGACAAATGTGCTAGGGTCACAGGGTGATCTGATTGATTACGGCTCGCCAGAATACCCAGAATGGTTCTGATAAGACAAATTGGGCAAATATTTCCGTGATCCTAGACTCTTGGGATTTGCCATATTAATAGACGGTGTCTAAGAAACGTGTAAAAAGTAGAAGGTTTGGATATGGTGAAAGTCTTATTGGGAAATATCTTTCAATAGATAAGTAGTATTTATTAGTATATTTTCATATTAATAAATACTAAAATGTTATTGACCGTTATTTTTTTAAAAAAATAAATTGAAGTCTAGTTCAATGAAAAATGTATGTTTTGTATTAAAAAACGTGATATTTTTTTAAATCTTTCTCCCACATTTTTTAAAAATATTTTACAAGCTTTATTTGAAATTTTTTACTCGTATATTTTGAAAATCCTTGATAAAATATTCCAAATTCAATTTTTGAAGACATTTAAAAGTAATTAAAAGTTCACGTGGTAACACTTAATAATAATTTCAGCAGTAAATCTGCTTATATTTGAATTTAAAGAGATATGGAATTTAAAAAAATTAACTCATGAAACTTAAATTTTAATTTAGTGATGTTATTGATGCTATACAAGAGAAATTTGAAATCTATATACATTCTGCTTGTCTTTAAAAGTTAATGTCATTCATTGACTGATTAATTGATTTTTACCTCATGGTGAGAGATATCTAAAATTCTACATTGGAAATGAATAAATTAGTCTTTTTAACTTAGTTTTGTTTTCAGTGTTTTTCGTATAAATGATTATTCATTAAATTTTTGAATTTTATGCCTTTTTAGAACAAATACAAAAAATTGAAAATTTATGATAAATAATTTCTAAAACACGTATTTTCAAGCTCTTAGTATAACGCTTTATATGTTTAAAAGTAAAGTTTTTTATTTAAAAAATATATAGCTCTCTCTCACACATACGTACACTCAATACCATTCTACAATGAAGCACTAAATTTCAACCATCTGGTTTTTTTTAAACTAATTATTTTTTTTTTGTCTTGAAAATCGTTATGCATTTTTTTCTCGTTTTTCAGCAATATTTTATTTCTTTCTTTCGAAAGAAGCAAAATCAGGCTTATCCTTTTTTATTTCAAATGCAAAAGGCTAAGCATGTAGAATCTTCCTCAAAATAACGTTATAAAATGTAAAGCTTGAAGTGTCTTAAAACCAGAATTCCGGGAAACTAATTCTATAAAATCTAAATTCTTTCCTTTTGCTGCACAGTTATTGCGTGTTCGTAGTAAATAAAAGGCGGAGAGCCTTAAAAACCACACATAACTTTAGTGTTAGCTTTTCCCATTGTTCTTCGGTACATCACTCAACGAGAGTACCCTAAAGTGCTTTTACGTTGTTAATTATGTCTTAGTGATGGTTCAGAGAAAGGTACTACGCGAGTAAAATAACTTTTCTTGTATTTATTCCAGTTTTATGGATACGAATCGCAAAGCTGAATTCTTTGTGCAAGAAAGCTAGGAGTTAGGATTGGATGCTTCCTATCATTTGACAAATAAAATTACCTTCAAAATCTCCAAAAGTTTCCAATACATTCCTCAACGAATAATTTCGTTTCAGTTCCATTTTATAAAAATTGTTTCGTATTGCTCATCAGAGAAATATTTAAACCCTTTTCTTTGAAAGTGGTGTAGGTCCATTTTGACAAAAAAATTGGTTAATAATAAAAATGAATAAATTTACTATGAACTTTTTACTTATAAACTTTTTCCAAAAGAATCTGTTATAATTTTCATTGTTTTTATCATTACAAATTTCCGTAGTTAAGGAAATTACAAATATAATTACTTTGAAAATGGTGTAAGTCCACTTTCCTCAAATACATACTACTATTTAATTAAAAAGTGTACTACATAATTTCTTTAGTGCATTTTTATATGTGTGGTAACATTGTAAATGACATAAGCATTTTTTTAGTTCCCTGGAATTTTGGTTTTTCCCTGTTTACTATAGAATATAAAGTCACTGTATAAAATATAATAATATGTCGTATTTGTTCAATTATCTTGAAGGAGGTGAGACGTATTATTACGTTTAAAACTATTAAGTGTTAAGTTGGTAATAAGTGTGCATTTCATATTATAGAATTATTAAAATGGAGAATTGCAATTTAGAATTGGACAGTGATTCAGGTGAGTATTTACAGAAAAAAATCTTAAATTGATACATGTCATTCTATATTTTAATTAATTTTAATAGTGTATTATTCTTTCATAGAAATCATCCCAATGAATTTAACCAAAAATAGAATCCTAAAATCAGATACAGAAAGCAATTCTGATAAAAATTAATTATTATTTAAATAAATACTTTAAAAGAAAGAGAATCTTACAACCCATGTTGAGTTCAGATGATAATGCTTGTTTCAGATAACCAGAACAGTGGACAAAAGTATTACACAAATACAGGTAAAACAGTTCCAGTCAAGAAATTTGAAAATATGGATTGCAGTTGTTCAAAAAATTGTAGAACTCTTGTTAGTGAAAGTGACCACAAAAAAGTTTCGTCATTTTTTTGGAACCTGGCAGATTTTAACAAGCAAAATGTTTTTCTATTAAAAAGTGTTCAATGGTGTTATATAAAAAGAAGACACTCCAAATAAATTATAAAGGAGCACAAAGAAAATATGTATATAAATATATTTTTATTTGTTCCGCCTAGAAAAATTTGGGTTTACAAAAACTTTTTTTGTAAATACTTTTTAAATATCAATAGGATGATTAGATCGTGAATAAGATGAAATCTAAAGATGAGGGGATGGATAAGCGTGGCCGGATGCCAGGATCGTCTAGAAAGATTTCAGACGCCCACCTAACTTATATAAAGGAGCATATCCAAAGCTTTCCGTAGTGTGAAAGTCATTATACATGATCTCATAATCTTAAACGAAGATATTTACACCCTGAGTTAAACGTCAAGCAAATATACGTTATACTTAGAAAAGTGTGATGAAAGTAGTTTTTATCCCGTGAAAGAAATTCCATATAGGAGACTTTATAAAAAAGAATTCAAATTACATTTTCACCAACCACGAAAAGACACATGTCAAAAATGTGATTTTCTAAATTTGAAAATAAAAGCACCATGTAACAATGTTAAAATCACAAGCTTCACAGAAGAACATGATGTACACTTCAAAAACGCTGAATTAGCAAGAAAAAGTATGCAAGAAGATAAGATTTTGACATCACAAAATCCAGTTAGATATTTCGCTTTTTCTTTTAACTTGCAGAAGGCATTACCCTACCCAAAATTGTCGGTGTCCATTGCATATTATAAACATAATATGTACGTGTTAAATGCAGGATTCCATAATTTTCATGATAATAAGGTTTATATGTACGCATGGAACGAAACTATTGCATCCAGGGGTGCCCAAGAAATTGCTTCTTGTTGCTTTAAGCATTTAGAAAATGTAACCATGCCACAACATGTAATAGCTTACAGCGATATGTGCACTGGACAAAATAGAAATTTGAAATTGGCTTTAATGTGGCTTAAAGTTGTTCAGTCCCCCAAGAACGCCGTAGAAATTATCGACCATAAATTTTTATATTCTGGGCACTCTTATCTACCAAATGATGCCGATTTTGGATCTATCGAGAGCACTATAAGAAAAAAAGATTTATTGTATATCCCTAAAGACTATTATACTATCATATAACAATGCCGAAAATATAAAAAGTTTATTTTGGATGAAATGAAATAAGTTGATTTTGTTTCTACAAAACTCTTAGAAGTTGCAATTCTAAGAAGGCGATAAAATATCAATGGTGTGAAGTAAATTGGTTGAAGATATGTTGGATAAGGGTTTTAAAAAGCAAACCAATATACAATGTTCTATAAAACTTCATTTAGTGAGAATGAGGATTTTAAATCACTAAATTTACTGCCCTCATGGGGAAGACCCCAGAACTTTGAAAATATAGTACTAACACGTTTGTATCATCATTCTAGACCCACCACATTCGAAAAATTTACATATATGATTGATTTATTACTTTATATCCCTCCAATACATCATGACTATTTTCAAAAACTTGATCATAATGAAAAAAATTAATATATATTAATAGTAAGACTATAAATAATTTTATTTGAATGGTAAATGTTGAAATGAAACCTTTTTATTTTGTTATTTTTTTATTGTTGAAGTATTTGATAAATATTTCATAAAAAGAAATTGGTTTATTTCAATTGAAATCCCGTAGTTAATATTTTGTAAATGTAAAATTTTTACTTTTTGCTGACTTTGAAAGTGGTATAAGTCCTTTTAAAGTCATTAAAAGTATAAATTTTGTTAATCACATTTAAAAAAATGATTACATTATAAATTTAAATCAATTTAATATTTAAAAAATACAAAACTAGTGTAATAACATATATCCCTATTTTTCAAATTATTCAAGGGTAAAACCTTAAATATTTCCACATAAAATAAAATACACTTACACATCTTTCAAAGAAAATGGCTCTTTCATTGTTCTTTTTTCATGGAAGCTATCTAAAAAAGCACGTATAAAATTATGCATTCCGTTTCTTTAACATAGTTTAAAGATATTATTTCATACTTTGAGATTTATTTACAATCACTTAAGAAAATTTTTGCAAAATAAGTTTAAGAGAAGTCTTAAGTTTCTATTTCGCAAAGAAATTATCTTGTTGATAATATGGATATTAATTAGTATATTAAATGAGGTGTTTATCATTTTTTAGTTCTACTATTTTCTCTCTTAAATATAATTATAACCAAATCCTCATGGCAATCAAAACTCATCTCTGAAACTAAATTAACAGATACTAACAAGCGGATGGCCGAGGTACCCTAGTGATGATGGTCGTGGACTCGCTGCCGATGGTTTTCGTCGAGTCGCTGGTTCGAGCCTTGAGGCCACTAAAGATCCGCCGTGTAGCCGGGAAGGATGAACGCTAAATCTGTCGAGGCCCAAAGTCTTCCTATTTTCGTGGGGTGTAAGTTAGGAGAAGAAGTTCCAGCTCAGGTAGCGTCCTCGTCATTTGATCGAGGATTAAAATTACGAGGTCCGTTGCCAATAGCCTTCGAGTTGCTTCTAAAGCGACGTTATTGAAACCAAACTAACTAAGTGACAAGTAATATATTTATTTATACATTGATTTTATGGAAAAGATGAAAGAGAATTAGTCATTATTTAACAAATAGCTTGTTTTTTCACAAATGTGTGACTACAATTAAAAAACAAATTACACCATTACACTGAAAATTAAGTATAAAATAAAAAGTAAAAAAAAAAAAAATAGATTAGAAGCTTAAAAAATATGATATTTTGTAAAATTTGACTCACATTTTGTGCGGTTTCATCTTGTTTTAGTTATTTCACTTTACAAGTATGATATATTAATCTTTATATGATATATTAATCTTTATATAATATATTAATCTTTATAAGTATAATTACAATAATAAGTATAATTATAAAATAATTATAATTATATAATCCTTATAAGTATCTTTATAAATATAATTATAATAATGATTTATAACTGTTCTATCGATTATATTTCGTAAAATGAACCCATGTTCATTTCGCGAAGTTTCTTACGCAAATATGCGAGCTTAAGTGCATTCAGTTTTTGATCTTGGTACTTAACAACGTTCTTTAAAATAGTCGATAAAAAGATTGATTGTTTAAATGTTACTACTTTCTAAAGAAGATTGTAATCAAACGCTTTGTGTTTTTGTTAAACAGTTTTACCTAAGAATATGGCGTCTTTAGACTTTGAATAATATTTCGAGCTTCTTGAATTATATAGTTGCCAAAAATCTTATCCTTTTCAATTAAGTTTTAAATATTCCATTTTTTTTCGAGAGCTACAATAATAATTTTTTTACATTTCAAGCTGAGAATATTTTGCATCTAATTTGTTAAGCAAAAGAATTATTTTGGTTCTTATTATATGTTATGAATGTGGCATTACAAGAACTCTAGTTAGAACTTCACAAATAATAAAATTAAGTCTAGACTATATGATTTAAATTTATACTCATTTCTCACGTCTTTGACTAAAGTTACGTGTCACAATTACTTATCATATCTAATACAGACATATATGAGTACATATATTTTATATTTTTCTTTTATCATCCAGATTTATATGCATAGTCTTTCGACAAATATCTGATAATAATTGAAAGAACCTTAAGGCAATATTTTACCCATGTATAATTTTATATCTTATTGGAAATATTCAGATAAATTTAAATCTGATCTCGATAGTATATTTTAATCTAATATACTATAAAGGTAACACTTTATCATGATTTTTAGAGGATTAGAATTCAGATTTGTTATCAGATATCAGACAGATAGATTACACTGTCTCAAAACAAATGCTTATTTTAGATGTTCCCTAGTAACTTTGTTATATAGAGTGCTCAAAGTCAAGAGAAAGTATCCTGTGGGTAAAACAGCTGTGGTCACTTGTGAAGAATGTCGTCTGGTTCGTATTGAACTGTCTGAGATAAAAGCAAAATTCAATGCTGCTGGCTGAAGTAACATCAGCGTGTAATTTGTCCCCTATTGTTTGCTGTAGCAATTTTATCGTAGAGGATATATTTATCTCAGACGTATAAAACAAAGCAAGTAACGAAATAAATAAATCGAAATGTGTTATTGAGTAGATAATAGTAACAATGTATGATTAATTATAATGCAAAAGCGCAAGAAATGCTTGATAAAAGCATATTTATCTACTTTGTGATTTTATAGCAATTTCTATAGTTATATAGTTACTGGTGGGAATAGTAAAAGATGTAAATAATTTTACACGCTATTTGATTCTGTATTATGTGTATTGATTAAAAAATTTACAAATCAGTATTTTATATAGTATAGAAGATGTTTAATTTAGAATGCATATATCATCATCATTTGAATTTATGTTGGTTAGAATGAGCGTAAATGCATATTTGTATATTTAAACTCACTTTAAATCTAAGTGTTCAAGTTATATAAAACTATTGATACATCTAAATAGTAAATATGTCTATATTTTACTTCATTTTGTTACATTTTATGTATGTAAAACATTAATATATTCTCATTTTTTCGGTGACAAAACGTCATTTAAGAACATGCGTGTTTACGAGCTTGCGAGTGTAAAAAAAGAAGTGCCAGTATAAAAAGTATGAAATACAAATTAAACCCGAATTTCTTATGTAACCTAACACCTATTTCAGTTTTTGACTACGCAACTGAATTTCCTAACCATCAAAATTTCTTATGTGATTATGCCTGATCTGTTCAAGGACCATACATAGACATGAATATTTATAAATGTTAACTTATTATTAACTTATAAGTTAATTTTAACTAATTAAACTTATATAACGTGATGTATTTTAAGTTCATAAAATATTTCTGATAGCGTTTATATATTTAATAATTACTTAAGCTATAACGTGAGATATTCGCGGACCTTCCCTTAACTAACACCTGGGTTTACTTTCTGATTTTATATTTAAAAGTCAAACTCCTTTCCAATCAAATTAAACGTGACGTACATAAATTATATTGAATTTAAGAAGTGTAGTGAATGCATATAAGGCCATTCATACCAATACGAAGGATAATTGAATATAGAAGTAAGAAGTAAAATTTATAATAAGTATTCAGCAGCTGTTATGTAGTAAAGATTGCATGCGATTATCTGTAGTAGACCAACTTTGATCAGAGATCCTTTGTGGAGTGATCTTAGATCGGAAGAAATCAGATTTATTGCTTGGACCTTCAATCTTTTTGATTAAATTCCCTCGAACCCGAATGTATTGGTAAGATTAAACTTTTATATTAATTCTACACTAGATTTCAACATCGTTGGAGTACAATAAACTAAAAGAGAGAGAGAGAGAGTAATTCTTCATAATCATAGCTTGAAGATTAATACATTGTGTTAATTCTTATCCATGACGATTAATTAATAGTGTTAATTCTCTTAAAATTATTGCCAATGACTGTATAAAATAAGCAATAATGATCGGCTGAACTAATGATAGAAGAATACTACAAAGCTATTAGTAATTATAATAAACTATTAATATTTTTGAAATCATTCTATAAATATTTATAAGGTCTTATTTAATAAAGATATTACATGTGACAGTAAACAATGTCTACATCAGAATTAATACATCAGGGTTTTCAAAATATGTATGAATTTCGCTCTAATTTTTCATTTTGTACATGACTTTTATTATGCTATGGATTCTACTTCTTTTATTGAAACCTCGTTTATTTCTGGAAATTGTTTATCCAAAGAGCTGAAGAGTGCTGAGTTTCTGGTTTAGTATATAACGGTATTCTTGAACGCTGTGATTAGTAGAAATTGAGACCATGAATTGATCTACTTCCTGAAAGGAATAGTTACTTAGCTTCAGCTTAATTTGTGATATTGGGCTTTTTGCGATTTTCTTGGTCTTAATCTCTGGGATTGTATAGTAAATTCAATTGAATAAAACTGCAATTTCTTCCCAGCCAAAATCTAACGTGATTAGATAAATTAGATGAAGATTATGTAGATTGAATTGAATTAGAAATAATGATATATGAATGAAATAAAATGAAGGGAGATAAAAAATAACGGTAGGCTGATATATAATTGTAAGTTGTTTAAAAGTATACCAGTCAAAGTTTAGGATTGAAGTGAATCTTACTTAAAATATTGAGATAAGAATTTCCTGTTTGTGTGAATTGAATTGATTAAATCAGAACGAGTGAAATGGCAAACTAAGACTTTATTAGATGATCCTTTCTAGAATTGTCGAGGTAAGTGGGTTTCAAGAGAGAGCGACCTTTTCTATATTCGTTAGTGATTTTTAATGTATTTTACGAATCTTACGAATTTTCATTTGGAGCTTAATATTTACAAATAGTTTAATTAGAAGAAACAATGGTAGTATAATTAAATAATGAAGAAGGGCGTCGCAAATTTAACTTGAAGTATTACCATTTAGACAAAGGATAATATCGAATATTACAAATCATTCAGTTTCAAACAACGTATCTTAATTATTTTTCTGTTAAGTGGTTAAATAGTTTTGTTTACTTCAAGCTACGTCCTGTCATTAACCTCTCATTCTGAGAATTAGCGAAAGACTTAAATTAAATAAAAAGAACTGTTTCACTCCTTATTATCTGTCTTACGATCTTATTAACTTCGGAAGTACAACAGTTATACAAATTTTAAGTCAGATCTCACAGGTGTATTTACAACTGTATAAGTCAAAGGAATAATTCACTTTTTTCTTGCTTAATATAAAGAACTTATAGATCAAGCTATCAGTTAGTTTTCGTTAAGATTTGAGAAAATTATTTTTCAAATCTTTATTATTAATTTCTACTCTGAATGGATCTAATCTACCAATTTCAATAATTTAAATTGTCCCGTGACTTTTAATAGTGAGAAATTAATTAATATGTTTATAAGTATTCATAAATAGATAAATTTGTTTGTTTTCTAGTTTTTTCAGACTTGTAGAATTGCTTTTTGAATAACAAAAAATAGAAAAGAAAAAGAAGAAGCCATTTTACCTGACTGGATCTAATTAGCCCATATCACTATTATGTATAAAAATTCATATAAAAATAAATTTAGTATTTTTGGGGAACTGAAATTTAATTAATGAGCTCTAGAGGTGTCAAATGACAGAAAAATAATTTCTTCATTGTTTGGTTTTCATCCACATATAACTTGTCTTTAGTATGTCGTAAAAGAATAATTTGGTAATCCTTCTTTAGACTTCACACCCTGGGGCCAAAATTTAACATGAGAAAGCAAAAAACCAGATATAATTTTTGTTATATAAATAATGAAACTGAGGGTGGAGATAATACTACTTATGAATTAGCTCGCTGCGTATGCATGCAAAAAGGAATTAAGATAGGCCTGTGTGTTTATTCTGCATTATAATTAACCTGATTTTAACAGCATTATAATTAACCTGATTTTATGCATGTAAAGCTTTTTTACAATCAAAATAAGCTATGTAAAAGGATCCTTTTCCTACAGAAAGAGAAAACTTTTTCAAAAAGAAAAATTCCAGTGAATAATAAAGGAGAAATTGAAAATTACAGCAAGTTTAAAACGAAAAAATATTAAAACACCTGAAAGTGGAAAGCACAAAGAATGTGGTGCAAAGAGAAATCGACGAAAGCAAACGAGGTGCGCTTTGCATTCAGCTTTTCTTTCCCAAGAGCATGCAAATAGTGTTGTAAGTTGTTTTTTTTTAATAAATTAAAGATCAAGAATAATGGATGTAACACCATACACCATCAAACAAAATAAATGTGCAAATAATTTTTTTTATTACATTCGAAGTTTATAATACTTGACATCATTTATAAAAACAAGGAATTGGACGGAAAAAAGAATAGGAAAAGAAGAAAAAGAAGAGGGACTCTTAAAAGATGTAAAATGTGTTATCTTTATTAAATAAATGAATAAAATAATATAAAAAAAAATTTGGGGGGCCTACAATAAATATACGCGACACTGGGTCTGACAGATCCATACAAGCAATAAGTAACATTTTTCCCAGGATAGAAAGGTTATGAGGTGGATTGCCATGAATGGAAAATAATTTTCTGAGTAGAGGAAAATATTTTGAATTCGTTTAACACGGTCACGTCGCGTACCAATGGTGGCTCGTTCTTACATGTCCCAACAGTCGCGTACCAACGGTGGCACGTACTTGAATCTTTCATCAGAGGGTACATACCACCAATAATTTAATTACTTTGGTAACTAGAAAAATTATAATTAAGATGGAAACTCTTACATTTTATTCTCTATAAGAAATGTGTAGTTAGGATGAGGAAAAATTGTATGGATTTTGAAGAAATTCCAACACTATTCTGTTAGACACTTTTACAGTAACACATATACTTAAATATGTTCGCTTTCCTAACAAATGTTTCGGCCTAGACATAAAATACGCACCGACCCACATGACAGAAATAACCATAAAAATAAATAGAAAGAAGCAATGGTCATCATTCCAGAAAAATTTAATTTTTCTCCATAACTCTGTGCCACCTGATAAAACAAAACCACTCTAGAGTAGCCTGTCAAGGGCGAGAAACATGAACAGCAGCAACGGCGTGAGCGTATTAATTAATAAAGCCATAATTTACATTTTTAAAACAGAACAACGAAGCTACAAAGTTGTGTCAATTGCACACAACATAATCCTGCAAGAAGAGAAGGTGTATTTTTTTACAATATATTTGATTGTATTTATGTATCACTAAATATATTGTTTGATAACTGATCAACCTGAAGCATGAAAGAAATATTTAGAATAAATTAAAATTGTTTGAAGATATTTTGAGAAGAACTAAGCAAGCAAATATCTATCAGGCTCTCTTTCATTTTTATTGTATAAATGCCTACATCATTAAAGTGGCGCTTAACAAGCGTAAAATTTGCATGAAAGATACAACCTTAAAGGATATGCAAATCATTCATGTTTCGACGCATTTGAACAACATAGGAAGGAATAACATATCTACAGTATTTATAAAAATAACAGTAGAGTAAGTTTTTCATTCATAAGTCACATTCGAATGTTGTCTATTTACTTAAAGGTCGATGACTATCATACGATCTATGACTATCATACGAATACTTAAACTACAGATCCAGGAAGGACGTAAAAAAGCTGTGCATGATCTCAGCGATACTCAGTCACTAAGAAGAGATAAGCGCAATTATAGTAATGCGTTGAACCCCAGGATAGAAAGACTTCTTGGGTACAGGAGTGACATCATGTCGTCGTTATAGACTAATCTCGGTTCTGCGTATAACGTCATGATGGACATGTCTTTGTGGCAATGAGGAGGAAATACATTTCTGGCTTGCATTCCTTATAATTTTATGGTCCCAGTATCTGGAGTTATGTATGAGGGGCCATTGGGGGTACATATCCTGGTTACCTCTTGTTTACATTGCCGGTACTTTAAAAAGCCACCGTTACATCAACAGAGTCTTAAAATCCATGAATATGTCCTCTATTCGAGGCTTCAGTGACACTACTATTCAAAGGGACAATGCACAACCACATTGTACCCGTGCTTTCGTGACTTTTCATCATACTTATACTGTTGCTCAGGATAGCTTTTTTCTCTTATCTGTTTATCCATTGCGAACATCTGGGCATGTGTTGCTGAGAAACTTGCATACCACCCCTCGTCAACCTTTACGATTGATGAAATGTGATGTTAAGCTGAAACCGTGAGGAATGGTGTATCCAAACTCAGATGAATCCTGACATTCAAACTCAGTTCGACTCGATCCCCAATCAGATTTGAGCTATTATTGCTGCCAGAGGAGGCAGCTTTGGTTACTGCACATTACATACCATAAATCATCAGTAAATTTAATGATGTCAATATTCTTATATCGTATATGTACAATGAATAAGAATCTGCTATTTGCTTTTTTTTCCTGGTGCAGCATTTTGATGATCATCAAAGTATCTGGTTTTATTCTGTTCTTCTGCTTTAAGCCAACTTTCACTCTCCGAAATTTAGCATATAGGCATATAGGAAGGAAATGAATGAAGTAAATGTTTCAATTTTCTTTCATAATGCCCCTCAATGTCAAGTCCAGAGAAGAGTTTATAGGGTATATAGAAAAAGTTTCATTTTCTTGAGACCGCGTGTATTAAATATTGCTATTCTGATAAATAATCATTGACATTAATATTGTTAAACAGACTATAAATTTTAGGTTTATATATAGTGATAGTGATTACTTGCATTATATATTTCTTAATTATGTTTAATTTATTCTGGATACCTAAGATAGAGGTTTACTTTAGTTATTCATTTCAAGTGGAAAGCCATAAATTCGTTTAATGAATAAGTGAAAGATTAAGTTTTTAACCTGATTTCTTGCGATTCTGCAGCAAGAAGTCTAGACATTTTTCTTGGAAAATTATCGAATAGAATTCGGGGGAACTCTGAAATAGTTCCACATTTGTGAAACTCGAGAAGGAAAACTCATTTATATCCAACTTAAATTTTGACAAACCATTATTTATAGAAAGCACATTTCAATGCAACATTTTAAATAGCACTAATAAGCAATTCTTGCCAGTGAACAACTTGTCAAGAAATTCTTGTCAAAGTATAAGAAATGCTGTTTTTTAAAAATTAACTTACAATTATTTTCATACTGATTTGAAATGCGAACATAAAGTAATTTTTTCTCAGGAATAGTGTTCCCCCCTCCTCCCATCAAAAAACGAGCATTTAATAGATCTCACAAAAAGAAACCTATATCTAAGGTATAGACTCTCAACTTTTAATGGGTGGAAAGATAATGTTATTAAAAACATATTCTTTATTAATCGTTATTTACTGATAAAATGTTATACTGCTGTTTGTAGAAAATGCAACACCATGAAAGAATCATCAGAATCAAATGAAATTTAATGCAGAAACGACTTGTACTGATACAAATAAATGATGAAATTTTCAAAACAAAAGAAACAAATTAAGCGTCCGAAATCAGTATTTGGTGCAGCCACCATGCGCTGCAATAAGTGCTGCT
>BMAW01132833.1:592691-632299 GCA_019974015.1 Nephila pilipes | reverse complement strand
TAATTTGCATAATATCCTATAATTGACATTTGCTGCGAATTTCATTTGATTCTGATGATTCCTTCATGGTGTTGCATTTTCTACAAACAGCAGTTTACATATAAAATATATGTGTACTTCAAAAAATCAGTAGTAGAAGGCGTGATTGAATACAGTAATTTAGGATTCAGATACCAAAAGAGTTTGAAACCCTTATTTTTCAAAATATTGCTAATTTTCATTTATTTATTTATTATTAACGTCACACTTGGAAACAACATAAGGTCTATTCGTGACGGATCTCCATCTTGAACCTCGGTCAAGTGACGAAGATGACACCAAAGCTTTGTTACTTTCCTCTCCAAACTTCCCCACCACATCAACAGGAGGACTTTGGACTTTGACACATTCAACGTGCATCTTCCCTGCTACACGGTGGGTTTATTGAGGCATCTGGGCTCGAGCCCACGGCTCGATCGAAAGAACGTCACTCACAAGCTCGTGACCATAACCACAAGGCTGCCACGGCCATCAAAATAATGTTAAAGCACCATATAAATATTCTAGGACATTAATAATAATTCTAAGGAAAGTCCTTTTAGAAACAATATCCTTTTATTAGAAAGTGTCTTTCCAACACATAAAGATTTATAAGAAAAAGAAAAACTGACATCAAGAAATATCGTCTACATAATTTTTTTTTCTAAAAGTATTAGTAATATAAAATATGTTACATTGTTATAAATTGAAACTCTATGTGGAAAGTTAAAGGCTTATTTTTGAATTGTTCTTAGACCTATATATGCACTGTAGCTTTATGTGAAATTGTAAAAATGTGAAAAGTACTAGTTTAAAAAAAACTCCTCAAACAGTAAAAAATACAACGTGTTAGATTTAAGCATAACAGCGATAAAACTTTCTAGTCGAAATGTGAACATTATAAAATATATTATATTCCCACATGCATTAAGTAATAAAAAATCTAAGAAATGTTAAATGCTTATTTTGAAATATATACACTCATCTCTTTATGGATATTTTAGTTTTGATAAATTATATAGACTCTTACAATGCTAGCCCACAAAAATGTGCATTATTATTTAAAATATCATTAAAATACTCTTTTTTTAGAAGTATGAACATTTGGAGTATTCATGTAATATCGAAATCCATCAGAAACATTTTATGTTAATAAACCCGAAAATAAATGACAAAATGTTTCATTAGTTTTTCAATGAATACTTCAAAAAATGTTCTGACTAGCATTTATTCGATGGAATAGTTGAGTAATGAAAAATATTTCAGTACTTTTTTCATTTCGAGATCATTCAGCTTGTTTTATGATCCCTTTGCTAGTTTATGCTGAGTTTATGTCTGAAAACATTTTTGTGTTGTCGCTCAAGGGAAAAATAAAAAAGAGGGTATAATCTACATATATAGGTTCATGACGCGTCACAATTTGCAATTTCTGTCACGTATTGGTACAAAAATATGAGTATCGTGAACTGAATAATTTAAACCTTCGTCTTTCAAAGGAAAAAAAAAAAGAATAGTTTGAACATCTAGCCAACTATTTCAGTCATTTATAGTCAAGTAACAATAATCAAACAGTTTTTCAAATACACGCTAAATATTGTGTTTGAGCAAAAAGCTTTGGGTATTCATTCTTATATTTTATTCTCTCAATATTTATCTTTCACTCAAAATATTTAACCAGTCAACAAATCAAAATTCTAAAGAATATATTTAAAATTTAAAAGTATGCATTCTTATAAATACAGATTTGCAAAAAAATTTAAAATGACATTTACATGTTCGATAACTACAGTTTTTATGTATGAAACGATGTAAAGCCCCAAATTTTGTAACGAATTTTTTTTAAGTAAAGATTCAAAAAGTTAATAAAAAATAAATCTTATTTATTGTATTGAATTACATTTCAAATACATTTATTGCGTTTGCTAAAAATTAAAATTTTTGATGAAATTTTATTTAAAACTATGTTTTAAAGAGATGAGGATTTTCTTAGAAAAAAAGAATTCCTTTACAGAAGAATTAAAACGTTTGGGGATAAATTTATAAGAATATGAACATTTGATGTAATATAAATCCCAATAATTTCAAATAACTGGCAAAATAATTTTTGAATGCCTTTTTTTAAATATCAGTTATAACGTTTTTCTTTATTATGTCTTAGAACTATTGTAATGCGGCTTTTAGAGGCTCTTTATGCCTGTGTTAATGTTTAGAGAAAAAAATTAATTAGTAAGGTAAAGATATAAGATGAAGCATTATTCACACATTTAATTTCTTGTACAAAATCTTAAATAGCTATTTATAAGTTTGTATTTTTTATTTGAAGTATTATTTGAAAAACCCAGAAACACAACACGAAAAAAGCTCATAATGGAAAGAAGTATGAAGCAGATATAGGTATATTGGCTTTGTAAAAAAAAGGCTACAGAAAAAAAGATCACACACACATTTGGTCTGTAATTTGAAAACTGTGATAAAACTAATATTGGATACTTTTCAAATGTTTTTTACCTTATTATTTAACACGAAAATTTAAGAAATAGATATATCTTACGCACCGAAACAAACATGTATAAAAAGTATTTCAAAGTTTAAGCAAAATTATTTTGAGCATATTTCAGTGATGCTTTTTAAGAAGTATATAAGGAGCTATTGTTAATTTAGTATATGAATTATGTAAATGTTACCCATATTATATTAACAAGGCATTTCGTTCCTTTAAACATAAACTGAATATCTCTTTATTTCAGTTAAAATTTAAAAACTTCATTTAAAAATGGGTAATTTAATAGAGTATTCACGAATAAGGAAATAAAGTATAAATCTGGAAATTGTGTTATTTAGAATAAGAGCTGAATTTGCTAAGAATGCTATTTTCTTCTATTTATTTCTATAAAAATTGTTTATTAGTAAAATAGCATAAACATGTTTCTATCTGCTAAAAAAGTAATTTAAAATGTCAGTTTTTTTAACTAAACGAATAAATTCTCAAGACACCAAATTCTGAAGCTCTGAAAAGGGAATATTAAGGAAAACAAACGCAGATTCAGCACATAAGGAAAAGAATTTTAAAATCAAAGCAAAGCCATCTCTTAGAATCAAGTTTTAAAGTAAGACACATAATGTCGTGATCTAAACACTCACGTCTGAAATATATTTAGCTGCATATATATTTCTCGGAGCCTATATTACAGTTTTTAAACAGTGCTGCCTGGAAGAATGATATAAAAAAGTTATTCTGTCCTGTATACGTGTTCCGAAATTGAAAAAAAAAATAAATAAATAAAACAAAATAGAAAAAGAGAGGGAGAGAGAAATCCCAGCAGCATTGAAGGATCATTTTTTTTCCTGTATCGTAGTCTAAATCTCGAGGTCCGAGAAAACTGTTTGGAAAGCGCGTAGTTCGTATTTTTATACAATTTTTTTTTTCATTTTTTATGAGCCAAAACTGACATAGTGCGTGGAGTTTACGCAATGTCGGAACTCTGCTGGGATTTTTGAACATTTACAAAAGGCGTGTGGGGTCAACACGGTGTGGGATTCTATCCAATTCTCTTTCTTCCAATTGTGGATCACCCGTGTTTTTTTTTTTTTTTTTTTTTTTTTATCTCTCCTTTAGAGAAATGTGTGTGCAAGATTTTCCCCCTTTTCTTCCAAATGTTATTTCTGTGATAGGATTTAGATTATCGTCAACCAATTTTGTAGCATCTACTGTAAATTTTGAGAATTATTTTCTTTACTTTCAGTATCAGGCTGTTCTTATTTATATCAATGAAATTCTACTTCATTTATATATTCTAAGAAAATTTTCATATGAAAGTACTCTAAGGAATAGATAAGAAAAACTTTATTCATAAATCTTTCGATAGCTTTTGCAGAAAATATATATTGTTTTATAATTACATGAAACTATAAATATTTTTAGCTGAGACAAGATGGAACAAAACCTGCTTGACTGATCCGTAACTAATAGAATAATTGTAAAAAGCCACAGGCTAAATTTGGTGTGCCGTAGTTGTTCATAAAAAGTGTTATTATTTGAAGTGGCATTCTCTTCATCGGATTGAGGTTCATCATAGTAAAATTTATCTTAATATATCCCATCAAATAACCACATTTTATTAGATTGAATTATACACAAAATTTTAATAATAATGTTTATTTCCGACTATGCTATACTAAGATTTATTTTAGTTTCCCCATATAATCGTTGTTACGTTAAATATAAATTCCTTTACTGAACTTAAGATTCAAATATTCGAAGCAAAATACATGGTCAAATAATTATTTCACGATTTGAGAGTTTTGAGACAATACTTAAATTTGCCTCCAGATGTGAATTCTAATCAATTAAAAATAATTCTTTAAGAATTCATGGTTGAAAAAATGCTTTACTGTGTAGTTTATTAAATACTTTATCAATTAAATATTTTATTAACATGGATCAGAAGAATGATTAGTTTAATTTTTCTTCAAAAAGGACACAAAAAACCCATGTCATTGCACCTTGGCTTTTAGATCATGCACAACATATACTTCACATAGATACTTATTACCCATGTAAAAAGTACATTTTAAATACATTGCACTTTTTGCAGGTGTTGCGAACATCTGTTAAAACTGGGTGATTGTATTGGAGTTTACTGATGAAGGTCTTTTATTATTTTAAGCAGCAATTAAGTGATAAGAACTACTCTTTAGTAAATATACTTAGTCTCATACTAAAATTATCACTATTTTATCATTTGAAGCCTACGAGACACTCTCAGATTTTTAGTTTCTCAGCTCATAGATTTCTCCCCAACGCCTTGAGGAAATTAAGATAGGAATTTGTAATATTTTACAAATAAGATGAGATTCAGCTAACAGGACAGAAGTCCTAAAATTTTAATTTAGTTGTTTCAAATGAAAATAAGTAACAATAAAATGGTCAAAAGTTCAATTTATTATTTTAGATTTGATATAAAAACCTGGTGCTTCAAATGTTTTCAGAATGGGAATGAAAAGCACATTACATGGACGTAATTCTTATTCAGTGTTCAATATAGATACATTTGAATAAAGTAAGGGCTCTTTAAAACCGGTCCCTATGAAACCAGTAGATTTATAACAAAAAATTACTCTGGCTTACTGGAACAGTAAATATCCCTTCATACGATGAGCTGGACGAATGTTTTAATAGGTATTTTTTTTCCTTCTTTTCTTGCGTTACATTTTTCATTTTTAATCTAATTTTGCCAACGGATTTTTTTTAGTTCAATTAATAATAGAAACCGAGACGAATAACCATAATACTTTGATTACACCAAAAAATTACTATGTTAGCCGAGTGATATGTCTAATGTTTAACTAGAAATTTACACTTCAGAGGTCAAGGTGCTCATAAATCTATAACTGACAAAATGAAGTGTTTTATAATAATAATAAAATTGATTAAAAATTAAAAAATACTGTGACAAGCTTTTTCGAGTCATTTCTTCAGTTAAATGGCTTATTGAACCATCAACTGGCTAAACTGAAGTCGATTAAAAAGGTAGTTATTGTTTTCCCAAAAGACGAGTAGAATCAACTCAGATCATATGAACACTATTCTGTTCCTTTTGTTGAAGTTGTAGATCGTCCCTGGTTCTCTTCATCTTTCCTTTAGAGCAATCTTCAGATTCTTCTTTTTTTCAGAATGTTTGTAGCAAAGATACGATTTAGATTACCCACATTCGATATTATATTATTTTGTGAGGCAAATTCAAAGGGGTATTTTTTCCAACCTCTAAACTCAGACGATTCTTATCTGTCGCTATCAAATTGTCGTGAGTTTGTTTTGGTTAGGTTATTGGTAAAAAATAAAATTTCTCTCGATTGATATTCCATACGAAACTGTTTCCGAGTGCAGAATGTGAATTGCAAATGCTGATAGAGTCTCTGCTATAAGGATCCAATAAATGAAAGTAGCATCATAGTTATTCGAGTTTCCTTTGATCTTTTGTTATTTTAAAGAAAATATTACAGTATAAAAAATTTCGTTTCCCGGAATGGCATTTTGTTGTTTTTATAAGCATCCAAGTTACTTGGGGATGAAATCTTTCCCTACTATACCGTTCCTTTTGGGAATAAATTTATTCGTCGTACTCTAAGACAATTTCAAAAATGATCGATTGCACTTAACAATTTTTAGCTGAGTTCGAAACCAGTGGTAAGCAAATATATAAAAGAAAATGAAGTGCAATTTTGTGAAATACTATCACTCTACTTTCAAAAAAGCTTATGTAAATCACGCTTCTATCTCTTATAAGCCTTTTAAATAATTTTCGTTCAGTTAAGGTTTTTTCTTTTTGGTTTCGTATTTGAAGCATTTTTTGCCCATTTTGTCTTTGTTAAGCACATTGACAAAAATCAATAAAATATTTTTTGGTTGAAGTAATGTATATATATATATATATTATCAAGGAGTTTCTTATTAAATACATTTCGTAAATCTATATATATATTGGCAAAATTAACATAATTTATATAACAGTAGCTATTATTTTTTTCTTTACGTTTGAAACATATTTAAATAAACGTGATAAAATTTAAAGAGCAACATATAAAATACTACATTTCTCACTTAAGGGTAATATTGTAAGAAATAAATAATTTTTTTTGCTATTTTCTAGAATTTATTTTTTAGTAATGCGGAATAGCTTCCTTTTTAATCTCTCTTCAGAAACATAATTGTTTTTTTATGTATTTGACGACATTTATAAAGACTTCAGAATCTTAATACTCTGTCTAAATTACCTATTATTAAGGATATTTTTGAAATATATTTATATATAACGTTCAGTTAACAAATGAAGAAAACAAAATACTCTGTATTAAAAGTATTATACTTTTTAAGCTGTGCGTTTATTATTCTATGTAGAGATCAAAAGTATATATAGAAAATGCTAACAAGTAAAAACATCCATCTCACTCATAATTCAAAATACACCCATAATTTGTCAATTTACAAATTGAAAAGATATATTCCTAATCTAAGGACTTAGATATATCTTTAGAATTTTGACTACAGAGAAAATAATTCCTCAAAATAGTTGCCACAAACATTTTTTCTTGCTTTCAAATAAATAAAGTCAAAATATTTTTTCTCCAAAGGCTCAAGAATTGGAGGAAAGATATTTCATATTTTCAGGCCATGATAAATGTCGAATGTAATGAAATTTTTATACTAGTACTTAAGATATTATACAAGTGATACTCTTACGCAAACCATTTTATTTCATTCAAATCTATTGAAAAAGTATGTTTTTTTTTCTAAAATACAGCTTCATAAAAAATAGAAAAATACTTTTCCATTATGAATCGTTGATATTTATGAAAACAATATTTTTTAAGCTCTCTCTCTCACATACACACACACACACGCATGCGTAATCAACAATACTAAAATTTAAATTAAGTTAAGATCCTTTTTTTACAAAAATTTTCTAGAAAGTAAAGGAAATAGAACTTACAAGACTTTCACATTTCCGTATTTATTGCCATAATTCATGTTATTTCTACAAATGAGATAATGGGTATCTCACGCAATTTGGAATAGATGTTTCTTTTCGGTATTTTTCACCAAAATAATAAATTATTTTAAGCAACGAACAATCGAACTCAGAAGTAAGAAATATACCCTCATTTGTATCAAAAAACAATGAAATAATTTAAATACTCTTCTTTCAATTAGTAATTATCCATGATTAATTTTAATTAATACTTAATCCCTTTGTGTGGCCCAATTTCGATAAGCTAACCCAAAACAATTAAGATTTACTGGCTCAGTATTCAGCTGATCAATATATTCTACTTAGTTAAGTTCAGATGAAATTGATTGAGAGAGAGAGAGAGAACTTAGCGTAACTAGATATCAGCACTGATAGCATTGATTAACCCTGATGAAATTTAGTCCTTGCTTTATCTATGAAACTAATATCTTTGTATGAAGTTCATTTACGTCAGTTATATATTGTAAGATAATATTAAATCATGGATTATACCTTTAATTTATTATAGTTCTGGCTTAAAGAGTTTTCTTAAAATTTATTTCATGAACTGTAACATAGTTTCATATTAATTAAATAGAAATGTTATTTATCTGATATATATTAGAACAATAATTATTGCTGTTACATATGTTTAACTTCATTCATTTACATTAAAATTGAAGCAAAGAAATTGGTGTTACCGAAATGACAAAGAAAAACTCAAAAATAAATTAATGGGTTATTTGTAACAATGGTTACTAAATTAAATTAATAAGTAAATAAAAGAGAATATTAATGAAATTTTTTTACTATATATGATTATTTCGCAACAATTAAAATAGTATGAGCTCTATATGAGAATTCATTTTATAATGATTTATAGTTATTTTCTGTTTTTTGAATTTTTAAAAATGTTTATAAATTCTTATGTGGTTGGAAAAAAAAGAATTAAGTTAAGAAATTTTTAATAAAATTGTTGATTTTTAATATATTTTGACAGACAGATTTATAAATAATTTATTTAAAATAGCACATCAACATTTCTAATAGTTCGAAGTGGCTAATAGTCAGCTTTATTAACATGAATCTATTTGATTTCTTTCTCTCATAAACCTTTTCTTTTCCCGAAATAGATTAATTAATCTTTTTAGATTAGTTGGTTCTTAAATTAATAATTTATTAACTAATTTTCTTTCGTACAACTTATTTCACTAAATGAGTTTTTGTTTCATAGTTACTTGAACTCAAAGAGTATTTCAGATTCATGAAAAATTGTATTTCAATTTTTCCAAAGCATTATTGGATTCCTTCCAAATTTCATTCAAAATTCTATAATTTATTAAAAGGAGAGCCAAATGCAAATATTCCCCTTAATGATATTTTTATGATACTTACATCGCCGTTGAAAACACTAGCTTCTCAAAAAATAGAATCTATTAGTAACTCTCTCATCTTAACCAAAATATTTTATATAGATTATGTCCTTTATTTAATTTATTTTGGAATAGGGGATTCAAAAAGTTTATACAATCAACTTATTGGAAAGTTAGAACTACCAAATTACTTTCGAGTTAAAGTGTTTCCTTGACCATTTTTAAAATGTAAGTGACGTATTCAGAATATTGATCAAATATTAGGGAATTATATTCCAGTCTCATTTTATTATAATTTCTTTCAGATTATAGAACTTTTGATGATGATCAATCACCTCTTCAATTTCTTTCAGAGATTTCTTTTGCAGAATTATTATTATTATTATTAATTTTTTGTATTTTAACTTAAACATGTAAACTTAAAAAAATTGGAGAAGGTGATAACCCTTTTTGTCTTACAATGGATTTAAATGTTGTGCAGTTTTCAATTCTCTCTATGATAAATAAACGTATGAAATTTCAAAATATTACGTTGTGGTCTCACTTCTTTCAATTTTGATGCAGTTTGCTTTGGTATATGTTTTTCACTGAGTTTCTGAAATCAAATTAATTTCACCTTATTTACAATTATACCATACGATTTGGAAATTACGTCACTTTTAGCAATTGAAAAACATTTTAGATTAAGGAGTGCTTATAAGCAACATTAAAACCAAATTTGTGTTTGGAAAATGCTATTTAAATCTCCAATTATATACACTTTTTCCGATCAAATCTAAAACAGTTTTTAATTTAAGTTTATAAGGAGATTTAAAATCAATATTTACTTCAATTTAATACATTTGAAGTATTTAAGAATTTAATTATAATACCTTTAAGAGAATTTAATTATAATACACATGAAGTAAATCACTTGATGGAAACTTAGCACAAAGAAAACTTAATGTCTTTTTTAAAAAAAAAATATTTAGTGAAAATGTACGAAGTATAATAAATAAATCATCATGAGTAAAATAATGAAATAAATATTTATATATATGAAATATAGAATAAAGCGTGTTTTCAAAAGATAATAGCAAATTCAGCCAGTTTAAAAAGGGATGTGGATTTTGTCTTCAATTAGAGCAAATGTTTGGCATTTTATGGTAATTCTTCTCAATCAAACATTGAACTAAAACTGTTAGTCGTAAGGTATTTCATCATTTCTTTATTGAAATTTTCAATTAAGTTTTAAACGTATTTTTGAGAATAATGAAATAAAGTGTATTCTGCGCTTACTAACTCAACTATAAGACATAAAATTAAAATTATATACATAAAAATTGATATGGCATTGTTTTTATGAAGTATTAAAATCTTATTGAGTTATATTCAACATGTCTATGATATATTATTCCTATGAACATTTCGATAAAAGGACAATTTTAATATAAGCTATCGATTAAAAAAATTTTTTGATTACCATAAAAATGTAATGTCTGTAATAAGATAGCTTGAAAATGTGAATAACTACAAACCTATTTGTTTAAATTTTCATTTAAGTACTCTTAAATAAATTTGAATCAATTTAAGCTACTTTTTAAATTCTAAAGTTAATATGCCATAAGTATGAAATTAATTGTTATACTATCATACATATTTGAAATTAATTTCTTAAGTAAGAAAATTGTATTTCAAACTTATATTAATATGCTTTTGAAAACACTTCTTTGAAACCATTTGCCAAATTTATCATAAAAGGTTTTGAGAATATAAATTATATGTTAGTGGAATAAATTGTATTGAAACAAAGCTTTTCAGTCCATAACAATTTATTTATTTTTTACGATTAAAATTTTTTCAAGTAACACATATATATATATTCTGTTTCATCAATTTACATGTCAAACAATATTAGTGGAATATTTTTTCCCTTCATTCCAACGCATTTATCATCCAGTATTTCAGGATATATTTATATATTTTAGAGCTAAATTATTTATTTTTCTCTTGAAATCTTGTGTATAATACATCTAAATATTATTACATATAGAAATGCATAAATGGAGCAAAAAATATCAAGAAATATGCAACTTCGTGAAAGTAAAGTAAAATAACATGCTAATTACCGGTAAATGAATCCCTTTCACATACAACAAAGCTGCATGAGAACTTGTATTGTATGACAGTGATAAAAAAAATACAGCCATCTAGAAGTGGTGGCACTTTACAAAGCAAACCCACAAACATTTATTATTACTAGCATAAAGTCGTGAAGGTATTTTTTAATCTTATTTCAGTTTATTTTTGACACTCGCATGTGTCAGCAAGATTAGGAATAGAGTCTTATAGAAGCCTTTTGCTATTATAAAGAGGATTTGTCCAGCAGATGGTGTAAACGTCACTCCAAATATCATTTATTAACAGAGAATACAATATTTGTGTTATTAGTCTGTAATATCCCAGATGATCGTTGCCAAAATTACTTAGAACTTAAACATATTACGAAATAAGAAACATACTATTTAGTAATTTTAAGAAAAAGTCTTACATGTAGGCAAAAATTATCTTTTTAGCAAGAACAACTGAAACAGACATCTTAATAAAAGAACAAAAATATAAGGACTCGTAATTTTTCTTAAAGTTTGTTATTTTTTTAATCATATGTAATCAGTTCTGAGGTTAGCACACAGATTATAGGATGTGTGTGTGGGATCACTGGTAAATAAATAAGTTCAAAAAAGGTAAACAGATCGATGGTACTGTACTAATAGTAACGACAGACCAAAGAGGATTGTTGAAGATACATGCTATTTTTAAGATGCTATTTGAAAGACGTGAAATGCGCACCTCTCATCACACATGTGATATAAAGACGGAGGACATGCAGTTCCTACTATTCTGTGTCTGAGAAGGTATTCATGAGACTTTATCATTGAAGAATCGGGATCAGTTTGTGAAATTATTTTACAAGAACGATGACTGGGCCACAATTGCATTGAAGAAATTCTGGAAAGAGTTTTAAAAGCATCTCTAGTCTGATAACAGCATTCGATCTGAAGAAAAGGATTGATGAATTTTTAGTGGTGGGTTCATTTGACGCGAAATTTGACAGAGGGAGGAAATCAATTGCTTCGGTGTCAGTAATGGAGGATGTGGTAGAGCATTGGAGGAAGAGTGAAGGAATGCTATGGGAAGGTGCAGTTGACAGGGAATTGCGCGATCATTAGATAAGTCTGTTAGTATGGTTAGTATAATTTTACGAAACATCCTGCAATGTTATTTCTTCAAAATTAAGCATGTTCAGGAGCTAGTTCGTGTTAACCTACCAAAACAAGAAGACTTCACCCTGCAATATCTTGCTCGAATGGAAAATAGACAAAGCCCATTTCCATTTCCAAGGTTCTGTCAATACCCAAAACTGCAGAATGTACGCAAGAGAGAATCTGTTCCGAATCAACCATCGCCTTTTTATTCTTAAAACGTCAATGTGTGGGGCTGTTTTACGGTAGCATTTATCGTTGGCCTTTCTTTTCCAAAAATATTACTCCTTCGGGTACAGACACCAGTACAATCAACAGGAAACGTTATGAATTTCTTTTGCGCATCTAGCTCATTTCAGTACAGCAAAAGCATAAAATACAATTTTTATGAAAGTTGATGCTCATCTGTACATTTCAAATCCAGTGAAGCAGCTGCTCAAAATACATTTTAGAAATGAGAGAATTATCAATTGCCTTTTCTCAACCGGCTGACCACCATGATCACCTGACCTGAATACTTGTGACTTGTGGTCCCGGGTTACATGAAACCTGTTGTGTATGGCTGAATTTAAAACAACTGAAATGAAGCTTAGCTGAATTGAAAGCATGCATTAATCAACAAATTCACTACCTCACAACTCATACACTATGACTTGTTGCGAAACATACTGTTTACGCTTTGAACTCGTAGACAGAAAACGGTGGATAGCATATTGAACATTTCTTAAGATAGTTGTGTTAGCTTATTCACGACTTTCATTTCTTGATGATTTCATCATTTTCTGCTTCTTCTACGATGATTGGCCTAGAGACAAAATGTTGCAGAATGTTGTGGCTCGGTCGTAGAATGTTGTCTACGTACCGCTATGCTGTCAGTGTGGCAGAAATGATTACCAAAAGGATCCGGTTATCAAAGGAGATGGCACACAAGACCATAACGCATTGTTGTGGGCCTTAGTGGCGTGCGAAAGTAAGGGCAGGATCCCTATACTGCCGAGACGTCTCCAAATATGCCTGTGTAGTCGTCAGGACACAGAGGAAAACTGGACTTGTCATTAATGACTAAACGTTCCCAGTCAGAGCAGTTAAAAGTTGATCGAGCTTGACACCATTGTAATCAGACTTAACAATGTAAAGGTGTGAGAGGTAAGCGGCGTAACGGTCGGTGCGAATATAAATTCCGCTCTCTCAGTCGTCTATCATGTTGAACACATATGTGCAGGCTTCACGATTGATAGCTGATAACCGCTGTAACAACTGCTCTGACAATCACCCTTTCTACCCGTTCTATTGTGGTCCTATGTTGATCGCTGCCGTTCTGACGCTGATGTCTGCCATTGTTGACCCACTCTTGCCAGAATCGTCTAATAGCGGCATTGCTTCGAGCCAGATGTCGAGCAATTGTTCGATTAGTCCAACCACCCTCTTTTATTCCGATAGCACGGCCTCAGTCAAACTCTGACATCTGCAAGTAATGTGCATGGATCTTTTGGCGAGCTGTTTGTTATAGACGACTTAAGATATCCACAATAGAAATGCAACCAAAATTTGATCATCCGATTGGGAATAGCTCCTAATATACTCCTTCTGAATGAGCAGTTCCGATGAGCTGGAGCTCCCGCTATTCCTTCGTTGGACTTCAAAGTTTAATCATTTGCAAAATCTGTCCCAATATCTTTGCATACAAAATTTCATTCTGATCTAGCAACTTTATGGTGTGTCGACTTTTTTGTTATAAAGTCCCTATATATATATATATATATATATATATATATATATATATATATATATGTTATATATGAGGTTAGAAACTCCTTAACTCATATAAGTCTTTCAATCTCATTACTGTTTTTTATCTTGATGTCGTCGATGAAAGTAAGATGGCCCATCGTACTGAAATTTCTTTGTTCCTTTGAATTATAACTACGTTTCCTTTTCGAAAGATATAGAAGCAAACATCAAAAATGGAATGTTACATTGGGAAGCGTAAGAAAGAGCGGAATAAGACAACCCAAACAAAGATTACATCAGCATTTATATTTGCTGAAGCTCGGGAAAATGCACCCACTACAACCGACTTTGCTATGCAAAAGCGATAGCAGTAATTAAAAACGCACAGATGGTTTGTAGATTTCTTTTAGAGAAAATTGAAAGTAAGTTAAAATGTAAGAAAGAATTTTACTATGCAGGTCCTTACACACACACATACTCATATATATATATATATATATATATGTGTGTGTGTGTGTGTGTGTGTGTGTGTGTGTGTGTGTGCATAGGTTTGTACTTTTTCATGTTTTGAAAATTAAATTCTTTTTATTTTTGTCATGTATGCTTTTTGATTGTTTTGTGAGGATATCTCTTTTTTTATGATTTTGCAATTCATAAAAAAAATCTCTATTTTTCTTTTACTTTTTCTCTTACCTAAAATTTTAAACGAGGTTTTTATTGTAATTTTAAGGAATTTTCTGTTTCGTTTTATTTCTTATTCAAGTAATATTTGCAGTTTATTTCAACTATATTTTTATTAATGATATTTTTTTACTATATATTTATACAGTAGTGTGCAAAACTAAAGGAATAAATATAAGAAAGAAAGGCGTTTTAGTAACCAGTATAGTGAAAAAAAGATGTTTAGAAAGGTGATGCATTTGCAAATATCAACACATTAACATCGGAGGGGACGTCACAGTACACGAAAGTTTGGAATGCGCACACTCAGTGCCAAGGCACTTTAAAAAGGAAGAGGAAGGACGCCTTTCCAGACATTCCCTATAAGTGAAAGTAAAATCGCACGCTTATAATGGCTACAAGAAACTATCAGGATGTCTTTATACGATGTAGAACAATTGGAAAGCTTGAAGAAGGGCGTAATTTGATGGTATAGCACAAAAGTTTGGAATTTACATAATGTAGTTCAAGAGCTTGGAAAGCTTTCCAAATGACAGGTACAACTGTAAGAAAGGTTAGCGGTGGTTGACCATGGAAATCAACAGCAAGTTATAACCGGTATATCGTTCTGTAGGAAAAAAAATACTGGAAACAGACATTGGGTAACATTACTCAACAGTTGTTTACGGCAACCGGATGACAGGTATCACGGTTTTACTTTGTCGAGACGTCTGCATAAAGGTGGCCTATTCACCCACCTGTCTGAATGCTGCATACCATTAACAGTATCCCATAGGTTGCATTGTATACATTGGCGTCAAGAATACAAATATTGAACATCTCATCAATGGAGTCACGTTCTGTTTATTTGATGAGAGTCTCTTAAGTACGAGCAATAATTTTCAGCACCGGTTGATTTGGAGTGAGGTAGTGACATGGTTTCAAGTGGTAACGTTTACATCAAGAAATGTTGGATAATTTGGTATTGAGTATAAACAGGCGTTACCACTCAGCTATTGAAGTTAGGGGAGGTCATATCCCTTACGCAGGAACTTTGATTTGTTGTGCTTTATTTTTGGCCAGACAATATTTCTGTTTTGTTGTATAATGTATACGTACAATCCCCGTCTTGGCTACTATGCTTTCATTAACATTTAAGTGCTACATTAGGCCTCTGTAGTATGAATTTAATATCACCAAATTGATTTTTCTTTTTGAATTACAGCTAAACCTTAAAAGTTGCTTAAGTTTAACTCACTAGTATATATCTATATCTATATATATCTATATCTATCTATCTTATCTGTTCATCTATCTATATATATATATATTGTTCATATCTCTATATCTATTCATCTCTATATATATCTATATCTATATATATGTGTGTGTGGTTGCGTGCGTGTTTGCATATAGGATTCATGTCTAAAGATCTAGTTTCAAAATTAATGTTATAAAGGCGCTAAGACAGCCGTAATTCTACAAGAAAATATGTAGTAAAAGGTAAGATATCGATATGTTTTGTATCGAAAAATATAATAGTCTATTAGAAAAAACTATTAAGTAAAGTTAACAAACTTGAAATGCAAATAGTATTTTTTTTAAAATTAAATTATATTATCATATAAAAAATATGATAATTGAAAAATACGTATTGTAAAACCATGTGTAAGTGATATCTGAGGACGACGGTTTGGATCTTATAATTATGTGAATACCGACGCATCACCATCCACAGTCAGCGACAGCATTTTTATTACTTTATTTTCATTTTTATGGGCTTTATATGACTTTCATTTGCTTTTTCTCTTGCTTTTAGTGTCCATCTTTGTAACTTTTTTCTTTATTTGCATTTAAATTTCTTAAATATGTTTATTGTTTTGATAATTACATTTCAGTGTTATTTTGTTTACAAATTATATTTTAGTGTTATTTTGTTTACAACAATGATTTTTGCTCTACCCTTCTGAATGATTCCCTATTTCGTTTTCCTGTTCAGCCAAATTGTTGTTTTGGGTTTCTTTTCGCGAGTTGCTTAGTCTCCATTTGCGGAAATGAAGCGATTCGATGAGACAATTCTCTGTTCACCTCGTTTCCCGTTCATTTAATCTATTCTGTATTGTTCAACCATTATCTTAGTTTTACTTTTAACTTTCGTAAGAGTTGTTTATTGTTTTTCCGTCTTTATTCTGTATTTCTTATCCTCTGCCATTAATTTATAGTACAATTCTCTATAGTTACTGTAATCCCGAAATCTGTATTTAATTAACTTTTTTGAAGTTTTTTTATAGTGAATTACATTTTTCAGGAAGCATTATACTTTGAGCTAACTGTTCCGAGTTTCTCCATTTGTAGTACTTCTGTAGTATGAAAATTCAAAAAAAATATTTCTGTTATTATTTGAAGCATCGTGAAGTACAAGTTAATTATTTCAAAATCTTGAAAATGTTTCTTTCTTATTTATTTTATTGTCTACAATATAAAAGGAAAGATAAGTTACTAATAATTACTTGGAAGGACATATATATATATATATATATATATATATATATATATATATATATATAATAAAATGTGCCATATACCAATAAATACTAATACTGAATATAAAATTTTCTATAAAATTATTTATTTTTTATTTACTTTGTTGTCTAAAATTCAAAAATAAAGTAATTATAATTATTTGTTATTAGCATGTATATACAAATATATGTATAATAAAATGTATAATGCACTAATACATATACTAATATTGAATATAAATTTTTGTCCATAAGTATCAAAATCAAATACATGATAACAACTACTAGAATTATAAATTTCTTAATAATGATTATATCTTCAGAATTATCATAATAAATGGACTAAAAAAACAAGAAAATCAAAAACAAATTATAAAAATATTTTTATGAAAATATGATTGTGAGAGTTTTACTTTAATAAGCTAAATGTGTTTATGTGATTTTTTTTTCACATGATGTTAAAAGTTTATGATTCGTAAAGATAGCACAACAAAAACTTTTATAATTGTACAAGATGTCATTTGCATACTTAAAACTCTTTCTTATATATATGTAGTCAATATGATTCTATTAGAAAGAGCAAGGCACACCATCGTTTCAAGTACGAGTACATCATTGTACTTAGGCGCCAGAATGTAATAGCAGCTTTATTTTTAGATCTATTTATTAAACTAGTTTAGCAGAGTGAGTACTTTCCTAGATTAATACGAATTCTTATTAAAAAAGAATATAATTTGGTAGTTCTTGTAATAAATTAAAATATAATATTTATAACTTTGAACATATATTAGTTTTAAGATAATTGGCATGTTAAAAATATTATTCTAAGCAATAAAAAATTAATTTAGTTGTATAGAGGCCTTATTGTTGGACTTTCAAATTTATGTTTCTTTATCATGATTTCAAAAATTATTTTTTTCTTTTATCTTGGTATATATAATATATTTGATAGTATATTGTCGTTTATCCACACTTTATTGAAAATATTCTCATACAAAATGTATGACTGTCAAAAAAATTGAATATTTTTAATGTTAATATTAATAAGTTTGTGCTTTAGAATCACTCAAGGTCAATACTAACAAAAAATTATTTTCTCAATCAACTGTTGTAACTGATTTACACAGATATTTTTAAAATACTATATTCTAGTAAAACGTATAAGACTATTTTAATTTTGAAAAAGTATGAAATAAATAAAAGTTCAAAAAAAAAAAAATTTAAAAATATATTAATTCTGAATTTCTGAATATTATAATTAAGTTTTAATAATTTTAAAAAATGTAATAAATGATTAACTTAACAAAAATATCGCAAATAAAGGAAAATTCACTGTTAACAAATTATAAGACGACTTGTCTAATAAAGTATGAAAATGAATGTGATTTATGTGATTTTGACCCTCCATTTTTCCTGATAAACTCAAACACTCTATTTTTCATTAAATAGCCAGGGGGTTAAGTCCAGTTTCAGAAAGGTCTTCTATTATGGCTACTATCAATTCATGAACTGATGAAAACTGTGTTTTTTTTATAAGCTTAACTTTTGAGACGTATTGTACTCCCAAAGTTTTCTACGGTGCTTGAATCTGAACATCGACTTGACCATGGCAAAACATTGTCACTTTTCTTTTCTTTTTTAAACCATTCCTGGGTGGGTTTAAATGTACGACAAGAAGTACAGTCCTGCAGAAATATCCAATTAGCACGACCTAATAACGGCCCAAATGGTATCAAATAGCCATAAAGCATAATTTGATATATTGTGCAGAGCCCATACATAACGAAATTCGTTCAACCCATGACACTAAACGTTCCCCAAACCATAACGGATTCTCTTCCCATTAGTCTCTATTGAAACTTTCTTTCGGTTCCTTCCTTAAGTCACGCCAATAGGTTTGTCAAGGTTAAAATTCTTTTCATCAAAAAATATCATTTGTATCTACTCATAATTGCATGACATGACATTTATAGTACATTCCATTTTATTTCTCTGTAAAGTTTCAATAAATTCAGTGTTTTCTTCATTTTCATAAATTATACATTAGTATAAGACTCTTCATAACCGTAATATGTAATTTTTTTTTTCGTTTTTTCTGTTGAAACGTTCTGAAAAGCTATAGATACCTTATTCATTTTTAGAAAAAAGAGTAGATATTAATAAAGTTTATAATATAATTTTTAAAATTACAAATAGCACAGAAAGTGTTTCCCGATCCATTTTAAATAAACATGCTTAAAATTTGAATATTATGTCTCCCCTTCTGAAATACACAAATTTTTTGTGGACGTGATTTTTTACCGTACTATAATTTGTTCGTGAAGTTTGAATAAATGATACATTAAAAATCATTTATTTGATAATCCTATTTAAGTTATCAAAAATAAAAAAAGGATTACTTATAATATCTGAAAAATTTACGCTGTTGGACTACAAACAGGTTTTGAATTCCTTTTGGAATTAATTTCACTTTCCCAAACAAACGCCTCTTAAGTTAATATTATTTAAGAAGCCAGTATAGTTGAAATTTGCAAATTAAAGATGTATCTCATATCTTAAGGCCACAATAATTTCACTCTTTTGTATATAATCATACAAATAGTCAATAAACAAGAGATATTCCCACATTTTATAGCTTAAGATTTATGTTTAAATGTAAGTGTTGCTTCAAGTTTGTATTGCGCTCAAACAACATCACTGAAAGAAATTCGACATTCTTTTGGAATACATTAGTTTCTTTTCATACATATATATTTATTGTATTATAGGATAATCAATTGTGTTAACAGATTTTAGTATTCAGTTCTAAAAATGTAATTAATGTACTTATGAAGAAAGTTTTATGAGTGCTTATATAAACATTGACAATGATTTAATAGGCTGTGCCCTTTGCAGTTTATAATTTAATATCTGTTATGGCAAGTATTTAATGTTAAAAATACACTGTAACTTATGAATAATTTTTTAAATAGATATTTATAAGACGAAGTTTATATTCACCATATTTGAACACACATAAGATATGCTTTTGCAGGAAATAAACTTTTATTTTCTAAGAAACAACTATTTATAAATTTAATTTTTTTCAAAGTATTTCAATATTTTAAATGTTTTACTATTTCTACAAATTTTAATGATTATAAACATTTTTTTCTTGAATTCTTAGAGAAATATTTCTCTTAATTATGTTCGTGGAATTGGTAGTACTAGTTTTATTTATAGCTTTGCAATTTTTTTCTAACATACACTAATAAAAAAAGTAAAACATTAATAATATCTAATTTATTTTTGTGGATATTTTGAAAAGTAATTACTTATCTAAATCCATATTCCATGCGCAGAATCTTCAGACATGTTATATTAAACAACCGAAAATTATTTCAAACTTTTTATTGATTACCAAGAAATGCTTAACATTTTAAATACATAACCATCACAAAAAATAAAATGCTGAGAAAAAGAGTTTTGAAATTTAGAAGGTTAAAAAAAATGAAGCAGATTTGGCACACTGCTAAAGAAAACTCAAATAACTCAATAATGAAGCTACAGTTATATAAATGTGTACATATATAATTAAATGTCGTTCAATTAAAATAAGTGAATATAAGTGTTTTCCAAATTTTGATCGTTTTAAATAACTGTATCCCCTTAAGAGGAGTAGATATTTTTTTAATCAGCATTTGCATGGAACAAGAATTAATATGCATCCATGAAATAACTTGTTTTATACAGAGAAACGTTTTTCATTATTTTCACTCTTTTTATATACACTTCACTTGTAACATATTTCTTTTCTTTACATTACAAATTATGTAAACTAACATGACCAAGTCATGTTTATGCCAATTAAATATCTGATTGGAACAGAAATAGCTTTAAATGCTCATTTTGCGAACAATGCCCTGCGTATATTTTTAATTAAAAAATAACAGTATGTATATGCATGCCTAAGGTACACAGGTACTAATATGTCTATTTTTTAAAATAGAAATCAGTAAAGGTTTTAAAAACGCTTGACAAAATATATTATAATTTAAAAGAGTCTGTAGTCTAAATAATTAAATGTACAAGGGTTTAGTAAAAAAATATTTATTGAAGAGCAAACTGTTAGTAAAGAAACATAAAAAATGACTTTTAAACTGTTCTGCTCTCAAATTTGAAAAATGAACAAAGTGCCTTTTACCTGTAGCAAATAAATATATGCATAAACATTATCTTATTCGGTTTGATTTTCTCTCCGTATATTATAAAAGAAAGACTCAATTCTTACAAAGTCCTTGATGGTGCTTTTGTTACCGAAAATCCTAAATAATCTGACTGATAGAGTAACAGTTAACAATATATAGAAGTTTGCAAACTATACCTTCCATCCAACCGTTTATATATATATATATATATATATATATATATATATAGTAAAATATTAAGAGTTGCCGCTGATTACGAGGTGTGGTTATTAAATAATGAGTCTGACGCTGCTACACACACAGAAGTATGCATGCACCAAACGCCAGTGACCGACTACTGTTTAGCCGTCAGCAACCGTCATTTAAGTATTCGTGCCATTGCTAAGACTTTAGGAATTAACAAAGAATCTGTACTGCAAGTTTTACATTACAGTTTTAACATGCCAAAGGTGTGTGCCAAAATGTTGTCTAAAATTCTCACATTTGGGCTATAAGAAACTTGCAAAAATGTTTGTACTGACACTTTGAATGTTATTGAAAATGATCCAAACTTATAGAATATAATAATAACGTGCGGCCAATAATAATTTTTCACTTATGATCCTGAAACGAAGCACAAATCCATGCACTGGAAGAGCCCATTTTCACCGAGAGCCAAAAAGGCTCGAATTAGTAAATCAAAATTCAAAGCAATGATGATTGGTAGCTTTGATATTCATGGGATTGTGTACCTTCAATGTGTTTCTGAAGGTCATACATTAATCAACATTACTACCTTCATGTTCTTTCTGAACTCCGTGGATGAATAAGGAAAAAACGATCCGAATTGTGGAAGGACAAGTCATTTTGCCTAGTCTTTCAAGAGAATTCTAGGTCAAGTAAAACATCCCAGTGTGAGACCATGCGCCTCATTTGCCGTATCTTGCGCCATGCGACTTCCATCTGCTTCCTAAAGTGAAATATGTACCAAAAGGAGCAAGGTTTGAGTCCACTGAAGCTTTGAAAGAGAAAACGGCAAACATCCTGAATTAGCTGACAGAAGACTTCCTGCATTGTTTCGAACAATGGTGGATGATTCGCTAACCAAAAGAAATATCTTATTCAAAATGTACTTTTTATTGTTTATGAATACGGAGTATTACGAGTGGCCAATTTCAATGTTGTAATTGACGCAAATAAAACCCAACTATCTCTTGTTTATATACTTAGTATCATAACTATCATCTTATGATAAGACTTGTTTGTATCATTATTCTCATTATTTCTTCTCGTATACATTATTAACTCTGTTATATCTTATATTTAAATCAGTCCATCCAATAAAAGTTTTACTTCCCAAAATATACTCTTAACTTGTTCGATCGGTATTTCTTATTCTGTTTTTGAATAAAAACTCAATACTTCAAGACCCAGCTCAGAAATATTGACTGGCGTTATTAAGGTTTTTCTAATTTTTTTTTATCTAGAAAATATTTCAATTTTTCTCTCTAATGACTGCCAAAAAACAATTTTATCTAATCGTTAAAAGAAGTTGCAAAGCAATCGATTTTACTTCGTGGACGCTTCATTTTACGGAGTGAAAAAAGATCGCTTTATACTCGGTTAAGAAAAAAACATATATTGATGCAATTTTATTATTTTTTGGGGATAGAAACCCTTGCTGAAAGAACTCAGTGATCCCTTGTGCTTTCGATAATCCTAAAGACGGCGGTTTTACTTCGCTCCGAGGAGCCAAACCGTCAAAACAGGTCAAGATTTATGGCGTGAAGGTAAGAATCAGCTCTCTACAGACGGCATTTACACAAAATCTAGGTAATCTTTACTTCCTTCGAATTTTTTATCTCATTTTTTTAACTTTTTCTTGCACAATTTTGGTAGCTACATCCCCTCATGTTTACTCAACGGAACACATTTCTTATCCACTGCTTCAATGGTGGTACGAAAACAGATTTCTTTGCCACTGGCGTTTAATTCAATTTTTCCTTCCATCCAGGGAAGCTCTATTATTCATTTTGAGGCAGCGACTGAAAAAATACATATAGGGAAGGTATTTTTTGTTTTCTTGAATTTTATTTCGTTTCTAATGAATAATTTTACGCAATGTGTGTTCAGTGGTATTTCATCCTTTTTTTTTTTACTTCTTATGTGAGATCTTCAGTGATATCTCATCATTCTTGCTTTTGAGTAAGCTGTGTTGGGATACACCAATTTTAATTAAGATAGACAAGGAAAGGTTTATCCATTCGTGAATTTTATTTAATTAATATTGATAACAATAAAGCAAATGAAAGCTACAAACAGCTTTGACAAAGTAAAAATTTAAGAAAAATTAAATTGAAATATACCAAGCAGTTAAAATGTAAATTAAACAGAAATTCTTATTATTTTCCACTTTTTAGAAGATTAAATTTGATATGGTATTCATTTCTGCTTCTTCGTAAAACTATTTCTGTACATAATTTATTTTATTTATATCTCAACTTAAGAGTTTCCTATATTTAAAAAAATAATTTCAAAACTGAAAAATTCAGAATAAATCAAATGTAATAAGAAATCAAGTACAAATTATTCCAATATTTTGTGGAAACTAATATAGTTATCAAAAACAAAACAGTAAGTAATCATAATCGTTAAACGAAATTAATCTTAGAATCATCATAAAATTAAAATTATAAGTGAATTTGGAATATAATTTTGTTATGTGTGGCATAATATTTTTATTGGTTCTATTAATATTAGGAACGTTAATTAAAATTTCAAACACGAAAAGTATTTTTTAACTTTTAAAGACAAATGAAAACTCAACATACAGATTTAATCGTTCATCCGGACGCATAATTAACACCATTTCAAAGGTACCTAGATCGACACACGTACATGGTAATGCTAGTGCATACTTTGAAAGAGAAATTAAAAACAAGAATATATATTTACAAATATTTCACTTGTATGTATTTTATGATTTATAATTATATACTATATTTTAAGACATACTTAGACAAAAGCTTAACAACTTTTATAAGCATTACTTTTTATTCTCGAAGCATTGTAGCGTAACTTTTCCCTTATTGTAAAAAAATTATTACCTTTGTTTTCGATTATTATTTAACTCTAGAAACCATTAATATATATGAAACTTTGAAATTCAGTTTGCAATTCTTATAACAAAATGTCGAAAGCTATTAGATTCAGACGCGTTTCGCTTAGCATAAACTCATAAACATTATTTTTGAGTTAAAATAAATAAAATTTTTATTTATAGTAATTTTCAAAAAGTATTGATATCCTTAAAATGTCCAAACACTGCGAAAAAATAAAACGCTGAATCGTAGTGTAGGCTGCTATAACGTGTTTGTAAGACTCATAACAAAAATTAAACGAAAAACTTTACTAGTAAAAATAAACATTAAGCAAACCTTACACTTGTGTTATTTAACGTCTGATTGAGATATATACAAAACAAAATGATTTCAGTAGGAAATTTACAAAAGAGGTATGAGAGAAGCACTTTAATACTTGAATATTAAAAAGAAACTTAAATTTTATTTAATCTTATAAAAGGTCGAAAGCATATAAAACAACATTACGTTGACAGAGGATGAGATGTAATATTTGGAGGGAAAACAAATTGCCATATCACTTTTCTTTTTTCCTAAGGTGTTATTTTTCTCCATTTTCATTGTTTACCGTCTGTCTGGGAACACGAGAATTTCATCCATCCTTTGAATAGAGAAAAACTCGAGGCTAATTCTAGTGTTTACCATCTATGGGCTTACTTGAGCACTCAAGTGACTTTTTATAACCATCTTAGCTACTCATGACTGATGAAAGGTTAATACCCGTTCTTATGACAGAAACAGAACATCTATATTCCTTGTAAAGTGAGATCAGTATCGTTCTTTAACAACAAAGGAAAGCTCAAAAATTAGAAATTAACAAGTCGATTTTTTTTTGATAAAATAATTTTGAAATTTATTAGATAAACATTCTTTGATAATACTAATTTACAATGATATAAAAAGTTTCAATGAAAACATTTTTTCCTTCATTAGAAATGAAATTTTTTGAAATATTTTCTTGTATCATGCTGTCTTCACTTTTAAATAATGCCACTTTATTATATTTCGATATTGTACATATGTTCTTATATGAAATTGAGTAAGTTATTTTTTTTTTCGAAACACAATGTGGCCGCATTAAAAAAGAGATATTTGAACAAAGCTTCAATTTTATTTTTTTGATTCCTGTTATTTTAATTATTATATTTCTATAATTACTTTTATTATGTTTCTGTTATTATTTAAATTGACTTGTAGCAGTTCCTCAGTATATTTAGTTGTTTATAGAGAACCAAATGTAGCATTCTTACGACTAGAAGTTGGACAAAAATTAAATTCCATTCGGTATTATTTTTTTTCTTTTTAATTTAGAATTAAATATCATATTATTCTTCCTTTTCTATTCATTCATTCCAAAAATTATTTTTTCTGCATAAAATAACAAGGAAGAATAGATTAAAAAGTTTCTTAAAATTGATATTTTAAGTATGTTTGTCAAGTAATCCTTCAGCGATTTTCTTCTGTAGCTTATGAAACAATAATTCTGCTTGAATAGAGTTCTTACACGCTACAATCAGTACTAAATTACATAAATTTCTGTAATGACATCTATATGGCTTATTTTTACGCATAACAAATGATTTCTATAATTACTGAAATACAATCACCAATTTTCGCAGAATTTTAGAGAAACATTAAGTTAAGTATGAAAAAATAAGCACTGAGGAGGTAAAGAAGACTGTAATAAAATTTAGCAGTTTCTTATCTTTAATATATTTTCATCAGAAACATATATTTAATAACAATATCTTATCAGGAGAAATATAATAATTGAAAAAATAAGGTAAAAATTTTAATGAAATTTGATAAAACTTTCTTAAGAATCATATGCATGGTTTAAACTAATTCTGCTGTTGGTCATGAAATATAGTTTTGAGGTACTTTTGATAACGTGATGAAAGAAAAAAATGTCAACATTTTACATTTTTCATTAACTTCAGATCACATTATCAAACGACTGGTTAAAAATATTACTTTCTTTTGATTCAAAGCCTCAATTATAGTTTTTGTAAAATTACTTACATTTTTTAAAAAAAAATGTAAAAACAAATTTATTAAATAGTAATCTTTTACTCTATATCATTTTTGGATCCATTGCCTATATTAATGTATGATCACTATTGTAATAATAACCATTCCCAAAAAGGATTTGGGTTTTACATGATATGGTTATGTTTGACATTAGAATTATGGCAACGATCATTTTGACTCGAAATCTGATTTAATTCACTTTAACTTTTCTTATTTATAATTTTGATATTTTTGACTTTTCTTATAAACTTATGAATATTACATAATTTTACCTTTGTTCATTTTAAATAGTTGTTTTTGCTAACATTACTGAGTATAAATACAATTACGACTACCGGTAATTATGATAGTATAAAAAAATTAATTTTCGTGTTTCTTATGGCTTTCTTACGTATTTCCGTAAGCTTATAGCTGAATATGTACTTCTGTCGCACGGGGCTTAGGTATCACAGATGCTGGTGTAGGAAGGCGAGGAGCACCTGCTTCTGTGTGGAGTACCTGCTTGCTGACAGCACATTTCTTTTGTGTTAGAAATACTACCTGTCAACGGACACAGATAAACTTAATTCCTTTGTGTTAGAAATGCTATCTTTCAATGGATACGCAATCACCTAATTCCTTTGTGTTAGAAATGTTGTCTTTCAACGGATACAGATATACCTAATTTCATTTCCTTTTGAATAATTTCAGTGATCTGACTTGCATATTTTGTGACCTGTGTATCATGTTGCGTAGAAGTGTTGGTAGAAGATGCTGAAAGTTTTTAAAAGTCTTTGTGATGATAATTCCCGTCCAGAAATTTAACTTGCTAAAGGAGTTCATACCAAAAATGCATCCAATTTTTCCGATGAAGAGTGGATTTTTCCTAACATTTCATCTGATGGGGAGTCTATTAATGAAATTGCAAATGAAATTAAAAATTAAGATCAAGAAAGTATTTCATTTCCAACTACTAGTACAGTATCCAAAAATGAGATCAGTTGCAGTAGTCAAACTAGAGAAAGTAGTAAACTGCTACCAAACGGAGAACGAGGGAGACATATCTAAAATGTGGAAAATGAAGGATATGAAGAAACAGCAAATGAAGGTTGAGTTTGGAAAACAGAAACTATTTCATCAAGTGTTATAAAAAGACATCTCTGGCAGAACATTTATCAGAAAATAACTGAATCAACTTCGTATGTAAAGAGCAAAATAATTAATGGCAATACAAGTAGTGCATTCCGAATTTTTATCAATGTAAAAATATTGCATCACAATAAAAACTGCTCTGAAGAAAAGCATAAGAAATCCCAAATTCAAAATTGGTGTTTGATACTCGATGAATTAGATGCTTTCATTTCACTGTTGTATGCTCGCAAGACTTTGCTTACAAAAGGTCTTTCAGTTCTAAGTTCATAATCAAAATACTGGGGTCCGATAATCTTCACTGAGACGATGGTTGGGGACAGATTTCTAAAAATTATGAAGTATTTGTCTTTCGACAACTAGCTTGAAGTCAACTAGATTCCAAAGACTAAAAACAGATGTATTTGCCCTTGTTTCAGACGATTGGATTTATTGAAAACTGTTTGATGTGTTATAAACTAGATGAAAATATCCTGGTGGATGAAAAATTGTTTCCCGTGAAGACTTGAGACCGATATAAGTAGTTATGTGTTTAAATTCCCGATAAATTCGGCATTAAATTTTGATTTGCTACTGATGCGCAATCAAAGCATTAACTGAGCTGATATCTCTATTCTGGACAAAGATAAACAAGGCGAGTTGATGAAACGGTAGGTGAATATACAGTATTTCGTTTGATGATACCTTACTGCAACTCTAGATGGAACTTGACAATAGACAATTTCTTTACTTTGCTGAAATTAGAGAAATTAATGTAGACAATAGTAATAGCTGTGTTATCACAATAAATCTTTCAAAGGAGAAGTACCTTAGTTTTTTCAAAATAAAAGGTGAGATTAGTTCTATTCTAGTAAGATTGCTAAGCACAATAATATTTTGCATATATTTTATCAAGGAAAAAAGAATGATGAAAGATATACTCTCTTGATAAGACTCTTGAGTACCTTACATCCAACAATGGAAATAACACCTAACGGGGGAGGGGAAGAAAAAAAAGTTATGAATTTATAAAATTTGACTAAATACTGAGTTGATGTTCTGAATCAGATGGCCCAAAATTTCTCAGTGAACTCCTTATCCAAAAGTTGGACAGTTTGAGTTTTTATATATTCTTAATTTGGCTGTGTTAAATTCTTGGATATCTTACAAGGAGACAACTGGGTATAAAAACATCAACTGCTGGGAATTTATTTTGGATATGGCTACGGAGCTTCAAAAAATTTGCATTATTTTAAAATTCCCTTAACTTTCAGACTCTAACCATAGGAAATTTATGCTTAAGAGATCCCTTCCCACAAACGTAAATAATTCAAATGCAGCAAAACTTTTAACATTTGTTAAAGCTGTAAAAAATATGTTTGTCGTATTTCTACAGCTAAATTTAAGAAATCCGTAATCTAAGAACACTGCCAAGCCAAATAAGATAATACATTCATATGGTTTCTTATAAATTTATTTCATAGGGAAAGCTTTTATATAAAGAAAGTTTTAAAATATTGACAAGTTTAAAAACCACTACAATATTTATGTTTCTTAACTATTTTAGCTATATTTTATGTTTACTTATCTTTTGTTTACATTTGTTGACAAGTTAAAATAACAAAAACAATTTTTGTCCATTTTAACTATTTTTATGCTTAGTTATCTTTTGTTTACATAAGTTTACTACTGAAACAAATAAACTGAATACCTGTATAAACTTTAACTATACATAATATTAGCAAAAAAAACGCACCTTTTCTTTTACTTGGGACAAGAGGTCAAAATGACCGTTGATTGTAGTTACATGTATATAGGAAACATCGTAATTTTAATGAATATTTGTTAAGTAATTAAAGAGAAAAAAGAAAAGAAAATTAAAGTTTTATAACTTTCTTTGTTTCATTGATCCCAAACGCTGCCTCACACACTGACAGATTTTTATTGGAAACCTAAAGCGTTTTCATCCAAAACATAACAATTGCTCAATCTGAAGGTGTTACCAATTGGTAATCCCCTAACTTCGGATATGTCAGAAGGTAAGAGATCAGCACCTGTACATTTCAAAAAGCCCAATAATTTATATAAACAATTGAAATATTTAAAATAAATTAAAATTTTTCAAGAAATATCAGATGAAAGAAATAAATTGGAACGAGCGTTAGAAGCTCAAGTCGAAGCTACTTTTTATATTGTTGTTGATGAATGACTTGAATTCCATTCTTTACAACTATTTGTTAACCAGTTCATTTAACTGTAATTGCCACCTCACATTCATGGTAGTTAGTGGGCAAAGATCGTAAGATGCCACAAATCATACTTTATAAGGTGTTTCTGCTATATTTATTTCTGCTTCAAAACCCATATGATGTACATCTAAAGGGATGTTATTATCTTCTTGATTTCAGAGCGCTTATTTTTCTCACACTGTGAATAATCAGCACACAAATTGACTGAAACCAATTTATTGGGTTCCAGTAATTTTCAAGCATTAATTACAAAATTTGTGGAAGACTAATTATCATATTCATGGAATTTATGAAAATTTAAGACTGATATTTAAATTACTTGTCCAACAAAACATATTATATTTATATGTTAATGTATGAAATTAAGTTGAAAATATAGTTTTTGATGAGAAATTCGAAGTTCTTTTAAGATTGCAAAATACCTATAGCCATAATTTTCCAAGATTGTAAAACAGTCCTTGCTTTTATTTTACGTATGACATAACTCTAGATAGAGTGATTTTAATAATACTCAACAGTTGAAAAAGAAACCGGAAATAGAGACATTTATCCTTTTTTTAAGTATTATTTCCCTAATATAGTATTTTAAAGCCGTAATATTAATTTTCTCCTTACTCAGTCATAGCTTGCATATAATTAATTCAAGCAATTCTTTTTTTTTAAACTATTAACAACAGTATTTCTGACCATCTTTATTCCTTGATTACATTTTTCGTTAGTGTTATCACGCTTATCTTAACTGATATTTTCCATATTTTACTTTATCTTCAGTTTTTTTTTTTTTTTTTTTTTGATTTTTTTGAAATTAAGTTTGTTTTCCTGGAAAATATGGGTAAATGCTTATCATATCGTCATTGTCAAAGGGGGTTTCATGGAAGCCAAAACACTAGTATTCGAAGTGTTTCAATTTATTAAGGAAACAGGACTCATATTTCAATAAAACTACTAAAGTGTAGCAAGCCTGAATGCGAGGGTGGTTCAAAAAGTACTGGTATTTGAAGATAGATGGCACCATTAAGGTAAATTTTTGTTAACACTGGGTGATGCCACGAGTTGAATTTTACTGAAACAAATTCTACATAGATTCTTAAGTTAATTTTGATTTGGTGGATATTTGCGGCCAAATCAAAATTTGATTGCTTCCGCGTCGAGTTGTCGATGTCCTTTTGCGTCTAGTTGTCACCGTCAGTGAAACCCGGATTGATCATTTTACACCGGACAATCAAGAAAAAACAAAAACTTTTGATGGTTTACGGTGAATTATCCCCCTTCCCAACAAAAAAAAAAGAAGATAGTCTCATCGCCCAGAAAAGTTATGACGAAGAAATTTTGAATAGTGAAAGGCGTTATGATCATGAATACGAGTAGCTGAGCTGTCTTGTGAATTGTGATGCTTTCTAAAAACAGAGTCTCATTAAATTTGTCTTGAAAAGCTCTAGATGGAATTTTAAGAGAGCTTAGACAACAATACAATTAAAACATCAAGTTAGTATAGTTTTTAAAATTCATACTCATTCAAAAATATTATGATGCTTTTAATTCTTGTAGAGAACGAGTGAACGTTCTTAAAACACGTTTTTATGTAGTTTAATCAACAGATGGATTAATTTTATGAGAAAATATGTAGTTTTTATAAGGTAAATAATGTTTGATTTGCCAGAAACTCACATAAAAGCAATAACAGGTCTTGCATCTATTTTTATTACTTGTGGAAATGAATGACTTATTGAACAACATCTAAGGACTTATTGTTATATCCTGAAAAAATGTTCGTCAGAACATTTAACTGGAAATAGAAATTATGGATAGACAAATTGTAACTAGCCTTTTTTTTCTGTTGCTTTGTCCTTAGGAAAAGTGTAGAGCAAGTTGTTAGTATATTATGGAGAATTCTAGACTTGAACTTTCTTCTAATTTTAATCTACATTGCAAAAATTGCGATTTTCTATCTTCATTTTGTTCGTGTAAGGTGAGAAAAAATTTAATGAGCCTAACATTCCTTTTACATGTGGCTTCAGATTGAATGGGTTAGGTTTCACGGCAGGTAAAAAGCTTTTTTGTGTTAAATATACTGAATCAATCTCCATTTCTTTCCATGCCTGCATTCCATCTACAGGAAAATAAACTTCTGAGTGTTGTTGCTTGTGTTGGAGAAAAAACAATGAATGATGCTGGAAAATTTTTTCAACAACTGGAGAAATCTATAAATGATTTTACGAATAATGGCATTTCAGTGGATGGCATCTGGTAGTGCAGTGGACTTTCATTTCTAAATGATTATATGAGTCTAATATTTATGTATTGTGGAAAGTAAGCTAAATTTGAAATACTATTTCAGTACATGCAATGTGTTGAAAATGTAATTACAAGTTACAAAATGTTAAAATGTACTGCATTCATTATAAGTGTTTTTCATCGAACATAGAACCGGTTGGTACTTACCGTATTTTTAGAAGATTGAAAAATCACTGAATGTTAAGGTGCACTGGCTACTATGGTGTTGGTGACTGATGCTTTCGTTAACGTAAGAAACATTTACGGAAAAGACTTGATATCTAAATAATAATGTGATAATTAGAATGAGGCTTCGTAAGCTGAAAGTACAAAAAAGCAGATTCGAGGGGAAAGGAAAATTGCTACTCGAAGTAATATTGTGGACTTGAATAAAACACAGTATGTTGTCAGAGTAGCATTTTTTCATTGTTGCTCCATAAAACACGGACTGCATCCTATCGGAACCAGTAAGCTGGTGTGAATTTCAACGAGCTAAGGCTTTAAATAAGTCATTCTTTGAAAAATTCCCAGGATTGCCACAAAATATTATTAGGATTATCCAGCAAGTTTATATGGCTATGTCTGTTCAGGCAGAATATCCTAAAAAATCCTTACATGGAAAAAACCAAACTATTCATAAATATTTCAGTTGCGTGACAGATTCTACCTAAAAAGTAAATGTTGAGCACCTGACAATGAATTTAGGGGACTTACATTGTTGTGGTGCAGTTTAATATTGATTTCAAGGCTTATTATCCACATTAAAATGGAATTCTTTCTTTATATTATGCTGTAAGTGGACTAAGAATATGTGATAGATAGTATATTCAAGATTTGAATCTCTGCTCAGAGCTAGAAACAAAAATTTATTTTTGATTGATTGTTTACTAATGTCATACTTAAAAACAACACGACAAATCCCATAATTTTGAGCCTCGTTCATTAGACAAAGATGACACTTGAACTGTCAACTTAGCTAGCTAAAATTTATGCAAGTTTTTGAGTCCAAACTTCCACACCATGCCAGTGGGAGGAATTTGGAACTCGACAGATTTAAAGTGCATCTTCCTGCAATACGGTGGGTCTCTAGTGGCATCAGGAATTGAACCCGTGCCACAAATTCATGATCATGACCACTAGGCTAAAAGAACCACTATATAAACTTTCAGAAGAAAGCTCAGTACGGAAGAAAAAAATAATGAAACATAATTTTTTAGAAGAAGAAAGGAATATCATATAAAACTAATGAATCTTAAATCGTTTCCTTAAATATTAACTTTAATTAACATTTAAGTATATTTTAAATCTGATTTTTAAAGAATGAAATTGCCATCATAACTTAGGCAAGAAAAAAGTGATATCTCCAAACTAGTACACCAAAAATTAAATGCAATTTGGTACACATATTTGAAAAGTAATTCAGGATGTCACAAAATGCAGGTCGTGAGATAGTTACATTTAATCAAGTTATACGGTCACTTTCACCTCAAAACATAAAGTTATTCTGACCAAAAATCATTAACGACAACTTTGAACACTTACAGTTCTATCTTTCATGCCACTAAAGACCCGCCATGCAGTGATGCTGATGCACGTTAGATCTATCTAGACATCCTATTAGCATGGTGTGGAAGTTTGGTATTGCAGGTTTTAGCTCAGGAGTCGCTCTCGTGACTGAGGTTCAAAATTACGAGCTGTTTCTTCCATAAGTTATTAAAGTTCACTCAATTAACTACGATGGACCGTTTAAACAAACAGATAATATTTATTAATTTCAAGCTATATTGGAACTCACACTTGTATGCGAATCAACGACCGTTTGTTTCCCCCTCGATCAAATACTGAGAAGCAAACAACTGTCTCAAATTCCAAGGAAAAGAGACAGAGGTTTATTGTAAGACCACCTTGTGACCTTACAATAAACCTCTTTGGTTTAATGCAAGAGAAGACCGCTGACTTAACATCCTGCCCACTGATAAAATAACAATTTCAGGAATTGAAGCACAACCATTTTATACAAAATTATAAATACAATACATACAAGCACATAAAAATAATACACCTTATTCACAAATATAACTAGCTAAATATCTAAATGGTCATAAATATATAGAATAGAAAGCAAATACCATTTTTTTAATAAAATATTGTTAACACTTTGAAATATAAAACTAATATCCTTAAATTAATCAAATTAATCCCTTTCTTCCATAAATAAAACAGAAATTTTTGATATGGATATTTCAAAGATACCATTTTGTGTTTTTTATTTACCACTCTCATATTATTGTCTTTTTCAACAAAAATGTTTACAATTCTGCCCAATGCTCTTATACAAGTAGGAAGGCCATCTTTCTTTACAATTACCATATCCCCAATTTTTATGCTGTTTTTTGCAATCATCCACTTACTTCGTTGTTGTAAAGTATTTAAATAATCATTTTGCTACAGCTTCCAAATACTTTGCACCATTTTTGCTGCCTTTTGCCAATATTTAAATCTATTTCCAGTAACAATTGTTACACTAAGTTCGACAATGTCATTTATCTGTCGATCTGAAAGAAAATGACCAGGAGTCAATACTTTCAGTTCCTCCATGACATCAGATAAAGGCATAAGTGGAAGAGAATTTAAAATTCCCTCAATCTGACAAGTTAGAAAGAGAAACTCTTCATAAGTTAATTTCGAACTCTCTACGACCCTTTTGAAATACTTAAAAGACTTAACTCATGCCTCCCATAAACTTCCAATGTTTAATGCTCGTGGAGGCAGGAATATCCACACTATACTTTCTGATGCTAGAACTCATTATTAAATTTCTTATAAGGTTGTTTAATCTTTTAAGTCCTGCATTTGCACTAACAAAATTTGTAACATTATCACTAAACATTCGTTGCGACATACCCCTTCTAGCAAAAACTCTCTTTAAAGGGATCATAAATGCCTCACATACGTCAAATTACACACAGTATTTAAGTGAACTGCAATTGTTACCATTTAATCAAAAATACAGATATAAATTTCATGATATGTACCCTTTCTTTGTCCTATATATTTAATAAAATATGGTCTACAAAAGTCAACAACTGAGCAGTCTAAAGTAAAATTTTGAATTTACTCTGTCTTTAGGCAAATTGCCCAGAATTTGCTCTACTGTCACAGGTTTAGCTTTAAAACAAATGATACAGTTGGGGATAATTTTTCTACAAGTGGCTCTACCATTCAGATGTCAGTGTTCATTTCTAACACATTAAAGTAAATTTTGAGGCCCTAGATGAAGATACTTCTTGTGAAAATATTCTATGATCATGTTAGTCAGTTCATGGGTTTCAGGCAAGATCCAAGGTTGCTTCTGATTTACACTTATGTTACTATGTGGAGATGATCTACTCTTAATATATTATTCTTATCTAAGAATGGATTCAAGGCCTTAAGTTTGCCTACTAGGGGATTACCCTTGCATAAATTATTGAGGTCTTTCTTGGATTTTCTTACCTGTACAGCCTGGATTATGATTCTTTTACCATGTTGTAGCTCTTGCTGAACTAAAGGTCCACTTCTTTTATATCATGGGTTCTGAACATTGTGGAAAAAATCTGAAAATGAAACTTATAACACGAACTTATTTAGAAAAGGCAATAGTAACACTCAAGAGAAAATCAAGGATTGTGTCATTTGCAGTAAGAGTCAATGTTGTTTCAATGTTGTTATTTTGAATTCCTGCAGATAATGCTCATCAGAAGAGTCAGGTCTCTGAAAGAATCAACAATTTCTTGATTAAGGAAGTTTAATCCATGCCACCACAATGAATTGCTTTCGTTATGATCTGGACTGACTCCTCTCGAAATCAAATCTGTGGGATTTGAAGCTGTGTTGATCCGTGTGAGCTCTTGAATGCGAATGATTCTGCTTGAAACGAAAACTTTTAACAAATGTGGTGAAGAGTAATCTAAGTCAGCACTATGGTAGAGTAGGTATATGACTGATCAGCACTAATTTTAAAATTAATAGATTCAAGAACCTTGACCACAAGCTTTGAAAGTATCTCACTTTCACAAAGCTCAAGTCTAGGAATTGTAAACTCCTTAATTGGTGCAACTCTTGATTTTCTACTAAGTAATGTCACTTTCCCATTGATTGAACTAGTGATACAACGAAGATATGTTACTGCTGCATAAGTATCCTAATTGTTTCGGAGAAATCAAGCTGAGATAAATCCTTTATGTTAAAGTCAGTAAAGATATAGCGAGGAATTCTCAAGTTATTAAACTCTATAAAGACACCTCTAAATCTTTCCCAAATTTTTCTCTCTGTCAGAGGAAGTTCTTGATACCATTCTGTTTTCAAAAGAGATAAGTTTTGAAGAAAAATCTTGGCTTGTACAAAAACTGGTTCTAGAAGACCAAGGAGATCAAAAATACTATCAATTTCAGCTAAGACTCTGCGCTTGACCATTTTGTTCAAACCGGTATGTTGAAAATAAAATTATCTTCCCTGGGATTCCATCTTAAATCAAGAGCCTTGACACTATCCGAGTTATTTTACCCTAAATTATACTCATAATCATGAAAGGAAACTTTTTCCATCAGAGCTACTTCATTAGAACACCGTTTGTGCAATTCCATGCCTCCAGATTTTAGCATGGAGAGCAACTGATGTTGCAATTCCATCGCTGAAGCAATATTATCTTCTCCTGTAAGAATGTTATCAACATGCAAATCCTTTATTGTAGCCGCAGAAGGAAGGGAATGCATTTTTTCCATCAATAGTGAACTGGTTTAAGACTCTCGTTACTTAATATGGCGCAGATTTCATTCCATACGTTACCTTTAACAGCTTATATATCTAAGGTTTTTCTTCAAAGTATTTGCTGCACAAGATACACTGAAATTAGATCCGTTCACATCTGACGGTACAGTTTTTTTTACATCTGCTGTGAATGCAACTCTATGTTGACGAAATGTGAGGAGGATGAACAAAAGATCCTCTTGTACTACACCTCCCTTTCGAAGGCAGTCATTTTAAGACATTTCATTAGTGAACGGCGAAGATGCATTAAAAATACGCGAGGTTTTGTAGCTTTGCTATTTGCTTTATAAATCCCATGATGAGACATAACATATTTTGAATGATACGAAGAAACAGCCCTTAATTCTTCCATATGACTTAGTTTTTCGTGCTCTTCCATAAAATTAGAGGGTATATATTTCCGGCTTTGAAAATAAACGATTCATTAAACTACTTAATCTTCGGTTTTTAATCCCCAAGGATTCCCTTAATTCTAAATTTTTTATAGGAAGTATCACAATGAATTTTTCATTCCCTTCCCTTTGGTACGTGCTTAAAAACTGCTCTTCACTTTCTATTTCTTCTTTACATTTTGAGCTCCCAAAACTTTTTTAGTGTTTCCTCTAAGACATTTTCTTGCGTAAGTAAACCACAACGTTGTGTTTCTGGAGAGCTCTCTATGGCAACAATACATATATTTCCAAAAACTATTTCCCTAAATGTTAACGAGTGAGCAGGGATAGTAGTTATGCCTTCCATTAGTAACTCATTGCTCCAATCAATAAATCAATCTTTCCAGTCTGAAAAAATAATGAATAAGCTATTCTAATGTTTGCTGGAATTTTGAAATATCTAGCTATATCACTGGTAATAAGCCAATTATCTTAGATACTATCAAAAAATCTAATCCAGCAGAAAAAGATCTGTCTTCGTTTGCTATCAAAGAATGTTTTTTTTTAATACTTACCGCACAACCAGAAAGGCATGACTTCAGGATGTTAATAGTTTTTTCTTACCCAGCAAGTCTGCTAAATTCGATGTTACACAACAACACATGCTGCCACTGTCAAGGATCGCGCTTCCTTCTGAAAGTTACCACTCCTGTCAGAAATGTAAACAACAGTAGTAGCTAAAACTATTTTTCTTTTTTTCGACGCAAGGCATGACGTCACTCCTTAGAAACAATCAGCCTCCTCTGTGGGCGTTTCGGAACTTTCCGTTGTTTCTTTCCTACGGGAGAGGGATCTTGCGACATTTGCCAAGCAATACTAATTTATTCTTGTGAAGTGACGAAGGGTGTTTCGATTTACAAGTGATAGATGTAAATTTCGAGCTGCAATATACAACTTTATGGAGACCAAATAATATTGGACAGTACCACACATTCGATAACTTTTCTTTTTCATAATTTAATATTTTTTAGGCTCTTAAGTTTTTCGTAATGCAGTTAAGAATTTTTTTTAATTCTTTTGCCGTCTCCTGAGTAAGTATATCATAATTAATTATATTCTTAATATGATTATCAACTATTAATTTTTTGTTTTCATAACGTTCGTCAAGAACTTTGAAAAGCTATTGGAATGTGTCTTCTGAAATTTCAATATTTTAACCTTTAAAGATATTCGTAAATGATACAATTTGTGACTTTCAGATTATTTTTATTATCTTAAATTAAACTTTGATAATGGATTTTGACTAAACTCTAGTCATAAATTTTTCCAGAAAACGCAGGAAATGGGATTTATGGCAATTTAATTCCTATATTTGTAGAGACTTCATTTTTTTTTTTTTTTTAAAATTATTACCATAATGAATATTGTCACTTGGATTTTCATTTCTAATTTTGTAGTTATTAAGTAAGGTTGAAAATCTTTCCTCTACTCCTTGTATATTCGAGTCCATCTCAACTACTGAAACTTCCGTTTCATTAATTTCTTCATCCGTTGCAGATTCAAAGTACTCAGTTTTGAGGTAAACGAACTTCTGAAGTTTTTCAATCACAATTAAATAAACAGCAATATGCGCGATATCTTGCGTTTCCTTCCAATTTCTTAATTTTGTAATTTAGGATGTAACATAGCCATTCTTTAAATTAATAGTAGTTATACTTGTAGACAAAAAAAATTCACACTGGTAACCACTGCCAAACAGTCAAATGGACACTATAGCGTAGGTACTACTATCCATATATTAAGTTCGAAATATTGCTCAACCTATATGCGGAATATTTTTTTTTCTTTCTCTATATCAACTAAATGCGTTGTTCGCCGGCTCCTGCTCGGATACCGGTCTAAAATCTTACTACTGTAAGTTAATAAAGTTCATTCAATTAACTACTACGGACCGTTCAAAAGCACAAATAATATTTATTAATTCCCAACTATATTGGAACTCGCACCTACATGCGAGTCAACGATCGTTTCGTTTCATACACCCGGTCGAATACTAATAAGTGAACAAATCTCTCATATGCCAAGCGAGAAGAGCACCACCATGTGACCTTACAATAAACCTCTCTGGTATAATACAAATAAATGACAACACGAGGTGCGTCGCCAATAATTCTCGTTTCGAAGTGCGACATTAAAACTAATGAATCAAATCGGACGCGCATTTATTTTTTGAAAAAGTTGTTACGGTGAGGTTATTGACACTTCCGAGGGTTAAAAAATTATAGATTTAATATAAAATTCATTATGTCCAGTATTTTTTTTAATTATGCTGCTTTTCTTAACAAGAAAATTTTGCTAAATTTCATTAAGAATTTTTTTTCTCTAATAGAAATTATATATATATATA
>BMAW01132833.1:570168-582691 GCA_019974015.1 Nephila pilipes | reverse complement strand
TAATTTGCATAATATCCTATAATTGACATTTGCTGCGAATTTCATTTCATTCTGATGATTCCTTCATGGTGTTGCATTTTCTACAAACAGCAGTTTATAATATTGCAAGATAATTAAAAAAAATACGCAAACATTTATTTTTCTGCATCACACAGTTTATGGAAAAGTGAATTATATAAAAGTATTCTTTGATTCCCGGTAAACTTGCAGACTTTGCCCTTGTTTTCCTCATTTGCCAATGAAAAGAATCATTGAAAATTTCTCATCAAATTTTCTTGGAGAAGATATCAATCCCAATACTAAACTGTAGATTGAATCAAAGTTCTTTCACCCAAAAACTTAGAGATTTCGATTATAGTTCTGAGACAAATTGATAAACACTATAGAGTGGTCACATGTTACATAACATAATATATAATATATATATATATAATGTACACTCGCTCTGGTAATAAAAATTCTGCAAAATGTGACCATTAACGTTGCACAAATAAGTAAAGTTTACTACGTTTCCTGATTACGCCACGTGATTGACCATACAAGAATATACATATTTATATACATTTTGTAAATTCATTTATAATGCTGAAATTCATCAAAACATTTAGTATCAAAAACGAGTGTACAATGCAAAAACAATTGTCCTCTTAAGCGAAAGTTTCACATTTTCGATATTTAAATCATTGTAACAAATATGCTACTTTCAGATAACCACTTAAAATTTTTGGTGAGCTTAAAATTTTTGAAGAGCAGCACTAATTTTTTCAAAAATAGTTCAGACTTATTTACCTCGATGGTCCATAATTACTTATCAGAGAAATAATAAAAAAAAAGTACACGACCTTGGCATCATTATAAATCTGCATCTGGAATCTTTCACATCTCACTCTGTTGAGGGATCGCCGATCTGGCTCTATGGGATATTAAGTGGTTTCGTACCCTATATTACTTTGAGAAAAGATCCTTCCTCAGAAGAGCTGAAAATGGAATTTCTGCTCACAAGATTAATAACATTTGAACATGTTATAAACAAAAAGGATGTGATTCGAAACGAGTGATTTTGTAAGCTAGGACTTTATTACTGAACATAAACTATGATTAATTGAGTTAAAAGGGATTCGAGGAAGAGCGATCTTGAATATTGTTAGTGAAAAAAGTGTGTTGTTTCTCTCTTACGTATCTTCAAATGGTGTTTTGAACTATTGACTATTTAATTAGGCTTTAAAAAGGCTGTAGAGTTAAATAATGAAGGAAGGCCGTCACAAACTGAAGTTTTAGATTTTGGATGATGTTTTCATTCTTGAATTTTAATTTGCCGATTTCTATTGTTTCATATACTTTTAATTCATTAAGAATTACAAAAAATTTACTTTTAATTCATTAAGAATTACAAAAAAATTTACTTTTAATTCATTAAGAATTGATTAAATTAGCGGGGACTATTAAAACTACGGCGCTTTTCCGAATGTCTTATTATCTGATAGATACTTATTCTGTTTATTGGGAGATTAATAGTGCTCAAAAGTATTATGTCGAAAATTAGAGGTCTATATCGAGGATTTTGATTTATTTCTGGATTTGTCCCCTACTTTTGTATCTAAGTTCGATCTTTATATTTATATGCCAGTTGAAGTACTTACGCTTTCGTAATAGGTTTCCTGAGTTAAAAGGAAATTCATCACATACCGTAATATTCGTAACATTATGTACAGCACTGAAGCAGCTTCCGTCATCATTAGATTCTGTAACTGTGTCGTTTTAAGAGATATGCTAGAACTAAATCTGTGGGAGATTGTTTCGCTAATGATTAGATGCGCTAAACTCGGCTACGAACCACCTGCAGTTGTGCACTAATTTTTCTTTCAGGGTATTATTCACATGTTTGAAATTCGTCATTGTTCCTTGCACAGGTTCTTCCAGTGTTTGTATACCAGTCTTCCATTCTTAATATCAGATCATTCCACAAAAAAAGAATATTTTAAATCTACCGAAATATTATAACATTCAACGATATCGTCATTGCTATTCAGAAACCTAACAACATTTTCGTTATAGACGAAAAATTGACCTAGTCAAATTGTTATCTCAATAACGGCTTTAAAATCGTGGTTAGTTTGAGAGTCCCAAGCCAAGGATGAGAACGGTTGCGCACATTTATGACATTGTGATATCCCGTCTTCGCTGTTCATGATATGTTGATATGTTCCATAAATGTCGCTCGTGAAAATGCTGATTAGTCCGCACTCTAGACGCAATTTTGAAAACTGCTAATTTGTCGATTATTTAAATTGTGCCAATTGCGTGAACTCCACAGAATGCTAAATGAAAGAATACGAAAAAAAAATTACCAACCCATTTTACCCGTGGATAAATGTTTTAATAATTTCATGATAATCACTTTCACGAATTTAAATTCATTTATTTCCACAAGTAATAAAAATAGATGCAAGACCTGTTATTGCTTTTATGTCAATTTCTGGCAAATGAAACTTTATTTACGTTATAAAAACTATATATTTTCGTAGAAAATTAATCTATCTGTTCATTAAACCGCATACAAAGGAATTTTAAAAATATTCTCTTGTTCTCCACAATAATTAAAAGTGTAAGATTTTTGAATGAGTATAAAATTTAATAATTATACTAACTTGATGTTTTAATTGTATTGTTGTCTAAGATCTCTTAAAATTCCATCTCGAGCTTTTCATCATAAATTTAATGAGACTCACAATCAAAATAAAAATCATGCAACACAATTTATTAAAAGAAACTTCTGAGAATTTTAGGTACGAAAACTATATTAACGAGGGTCATTCAAAAAGTCCTTAGAGATACCAAGAGATGGTGCTTGTAACTTCAAAAATGGGTTGTTTATAATAAGCATCATGATTCAATAGGCAGTTGTCTCAGTTACTCGTATTCGTGATCAAGACACTTTTCGTACCTCAGAAACTCTTTGTCATAACTTTTCCTGCCGATTAGACCATTCTCGCTTTCTTTGAAACAGATTTTCTGGAATCAATCCATTGTTTACTTGGTTTCAGGTGAATAACGTTAAATCCATTTATCATCGACGTTGAAAACTCGACGCTGCAGTAATCAAATTTTGATTTGGCAGCAAATGTTTAACAAGTCAAAAAAAACTTATAAATTAATGTGAAATGCATTTCAGCTCCGTTTGAAAGATTGCAGCTTCCAATGGTAACAACAATCTACCTTAATAATGCCCCATCTCTCTCTCACTCTGTTTTCAATTACAAGTAATTTTGAACTACCCTCGTAACATTTATAATGAAACATAATATTTTGTCTTCAAATGACATATTAAAACTCAACAGAGGGCTAAATGAAAGAATTTGAAAAAAGTGTGACTAACCTGTTTTGCCGGTGGATCCGGGAAATATTTTAAGAACGTAATCTTAATAGTTTTTCACGAATTTAAATATATTTTTCTCTCTATATATATATATGTATGTATATGTATATATATATATATATATATATGTATGTATGTATGTATATGTATATATATATATATATGTATGTATGTATGTATGTATATGTATATGTATATATATATATGTATGTATATATATCAGGTCTTTCAAGTGTCTAACTGTTATCAAACACATTAGACAAATCTCTCTATTCCTTAAAGACTATCTTTCTTCTAGTAACTCCATTTATATGAGAAAACACGTAAGAATTACAAGAAAAAAATGCGCATTGAATTAAGACAATCGAATAATTATCTTAAGGGACAAGAGTTTCAAACCTATTCCAGACGGGCGCGCTTGAAGGGGGAGAAACATCTGATTTGGGGGAGGAAACGCTCTTAAGAAATCTGAACTTGCTTTGTTACCCCAAACCGATGATGAGCACTTTTCTAGTAATAGAAAAGTAAAAAGTTTAGGGTTGCCGTATATAACACAGTCATGGCTAAACAGAAAAGTGAGAGATGCAATATTTGGCAATTTATCTCGAATAAATATTTGCTTCGCCAAAGGTGTGGGCTAAACCACTTTCCAACTGAATAATCAACACTCAATATGTTTATCATGTAAATGGGGCAAGCAAAACCGTTACAAAATAATATCAAAATATTTTACATAAGTGACCTCTATTACAGGTGGATCCCAGTCAGAATCAAATCAATTTTATCAGTAGGATTATTATTCCCCTTTTTATTACAATTCTTCTACCCACTATCTATCTATCAGTCTCCTATCTGTGTCAACTATTGATTCCAAGCAACTGCAGTTGATACCTTTAACCTCCTGGGCACAATTTTCTGATTATAATGTCTCATCATTCTATCTTATTCACAACACTTCAGTTTATATAGTAATTGTGATTTGCATAATCTATAAATTATTAAAGTCAATCAATGCCTTAGGAATTCCCCAAAGGGCAGTTTAAGAGGAATACTTGTGCTAACACATTATAAATTTATGTAAATATGTGCAATTATCAAGTAATAAAATAGTGGGCAAATGAATATTAAAGTAAAACTATATTTTTCTTTGAAAATTTTATTTGTTCTTTAATGAAAAAATAATCAGGTTTGATAGATACTTTTAACAAGGTGGCTGAGGAATAAAACTCATGTTTAATTACTAAAACAAAGTCTTGTTTCAAATTTCTGCTTCAACAGAATGGACTTGTAACATTTATTACAACCCACAGGAAAGAAAAGATCATTCAGACTATTTAGCATCTATGCAGATATCCAAATTTTTATATTAGATTAAACTTATGCAGAAGAGGGAAAAAATTATATACTTAAATATTCTTCTTACATGAAGGAAAAGGTGAAAAGTAACATCATGTACCCTCATTTTGAGCATCTAAAATGGAGAACTAAAAATGGGTTTTTGAAAAGCAAGTTGAAAAGACGTTGAAATCGTTCTAAGAAGAGAAATTCGATCCTGCTACAAGTACCATGGCATTTCCATATCTGGAGCAATAAAAGTGTTGAGGGAATGGCGAAAATTATGACATTATCTGCTATAGCAGTACTTTGGAAATTTATTGGCGATATCTGCTTTGTATAATATTTTTCCAGCGGGTGGCCTTCAAAGCAGGTCATTATGTAAATCAGCAATCATTCGACAAGATTTTCACCTCAGCTTTCTAGAACATCACCAAAGAAATGTGGAAATCAGTGAAAGATGAATTCCGCCACAAATGGTAATATTTAACGATTATGCAAATTGACCCGGTCGCGTCGAATCTTAAACTTCCTTCAGCTCCCTGACTGAATAACAGAATAAAATATAATCTGATTTATTTGGAACTCCAACTATTTTATTTTAGACACAAAAGACCCGAAAGGTGTGTCGCGTGATTTTCCATCTAAAGCATTAATGCTTTCTCAAGAATACTTTTCAGATAAGAGGGAATGAAAAAAAAGGTAGCGAGTACTGAGGAAGAGAAAGACACGACCAGTTAAAATAATTGCCCATTTTCGCCTTCAAATGCTAAGCACGAAAGAGATGAAGAGTTAGTTGGGATCATCTAATTCCTAGGGTAGCTTTACAAGAGATCGTGATTTTATCGCAAGATCGAAGGCTCGTATTGGAAAAAGAAAGGAAAAAAAACAATATTTTTTTTTTATAAAAATAACTGCTGATCCTATTGAGAAGCGATAATTTATTTGATTTCATATCATCACTTGTTTGTTGTATTTTCACGCACATGGACAGCTTAAAAAATCCAACTCACATGCAAGGTTATCAAGACTGGAATTTATTTTAAAACTAACTTAAAACAAATATGATCGAATTAATGAATATATTTATATTGAAAAGATATTTATAAAGATCATAGTATTTCAATAAGTACTCTTCAGAAGAGAATCAATTACTGAGTTTTTAAATGGACTAATTACTTAACAATTTTAATCAGTCGTTATTTTTAATTGTTGTCATATTCTACTTGTAGGATATTCATTTTGAGATTTGATGGCAATAGTAAGTATTTGAAAAGTAAGTAATATTAGGGTTAAAAATACTAGTTGTGCAATATGCATTTTAAACATTATTTGAAAATAATGTTTAAGGTAACTAAGGTAACTGTTTTTTTTCCTTATTTTGACGCTATGAAAGTTAACAAGTGGAATATATTACGACTAGTGAAACATTTGATTACCAATCATCTTGTTTATTCTAAAAAGGATTTAAAAATTTTAATAAAGACTCTTAAATATTTAAATAAATAAATGCAAGTGACAGTGTGTAAATTTTAAAAATTGCTGAAATTTAACATTAGCATTAAATTTCAGCAATAATATAATATTTACATGATTTTATAAACTAATTACAACAATAACAATTAATTATATTATTTAATAATATATTACTAATATACAATCTATAAAATTATAAATATTAATCTAATTATATGTCGCATATAAGAATAGCAAAATTATTTATTTTCTTTGCAACTTCAGTTTCTTCACTTCTTATGCTTCAAATGGTACTTAAGTAAATTATTAGTTCCAATAAATATTGTAATTAAAATTTTTTTATTCATAAACATATCCAAGAGCATTGCCTTGTGTCTAAAACTGCTTCTTAAATAAATTTTTCTTCCAAACTGCGCAAAAGATTAAATTTTATCTTTATTCAAATTAAACTAATCATTTTCTTTCTGTCTCATTTTCATTTGCATCACTATGTTATGTATTCTAAATGAAATCGTCTTCTGGACAATGAAAGGAAAAGTTAATTTACCTGATCAAAAAATTAATATTTTCTGAATAACTTATTACTGCTGATGCAAAAGAATGAAAAGTTTGTGACAGTTATTATAATCTTCAATATACCAAGGTATTAAAATTAATGCAAATAACTATTAACTGAATGTTTTTACATCATTCAAATAAATACCAATTTAAATTATTCGCACTTAATGATTGCTTAGTTGAATAAAAAAGCAACAACAAATCAAGAGACAAAAGAATTGTCATTTAAAATATTTTTTTGATAGCTTCGTAGATAAAGAATAACATCATGACAAAATTGAGCATTTCATTATATATTAATAAATGGGTTACTTTTATTATTATAAGAAAATGACTATTCAAATGGGCTTTTTGAATTAATGAATAACAGTGCAATTCTAAATCATTTAATTACTTGCTCCATGTACGATCGCAGCAACAATGATTAAAAAAAACATGTTTTTATTTAAAATTTTCTTGCTCTAAGTACATATTATTAATGATGTAATTAATGAAAGAGCCATATAATTACATTTTAAATTAATTCAAACTAGATTTTATACGCTCTGACTTTATAAAATAAAATGATCAATTCGTCATTAGTGAAACTATTAGAATAATTGTTTTTTAATGACGTCTTTTCTGTTTAGAACCACTGAATATTCTTAATAATGATCATCATTATTATCAATATTCCTAAAATGATCTGCACTTTTACAATGGAATTAATTGAAAATACATGGTAATTATATTCTTGCTTCAGACTACAAAAGCATATGCTTAAAGATCCTTAGATTCCATAAAAATGCTTAGCCTAAGTAAATATTGCACCCTAGCTACTGTACTTAAGCTATTTGATAAATATATTTTAGATATATACGTAAGAGCATACGCATTGTAACTTAGATTGCTTCGAAATTAGTTTCATAATAATTTTGTTACAAGTAAATGACAAATCTGGATCAGACTTCATCAAAATATAGTAAATCATTGAATAACAGAAGATCATATTCAATATGATCACAAAATACAATATCTAAAATTAATTCTTAAAGATGTAAAGTGAAATAAAATTATGAAACCGATTCAGTAGCGTATAAAAAATATATTTCATTAACGATGGAACAGTGATGTAATATAGGAAGTCCAATTTGAGTAGTCTCCACACAATATATTCATGTTACAAATATAAATAATTCAAATGAATATAATTTCCTGTAAAATAATGAGTAATGGTGCAAGAGCCAGATGTAGCCATGCTGCGCCAAACAAGTTTTAACTGTGATCAAAATGTTAGAAAAATAAGTAAAGAACTTAAAATGATTAAGAAGAAGGAGGGGATCAACAACAGAGAAAGCTTTCTATAATATCACTGGGGTGAGTCACCCGTGTTTACTAAAGACAGTAAACCAATGGGAAAGAAGATCTTTTGAGTGGGTGCCTCTGGGTCAGGATACCCGTACCTACCCAAAGATGGTAAGCCCTTGGGGATTCTTGTAGAAGAAATGTCCTCCTTGAAATTTGTAATTTTCCAATTTTGTGAACTTATGATCATCCTCTTTGAGTTACATTTTTAATTTTGCTTTCGACTAAAATAAAATAGTTTACTTAATTTTGAAGTAACTTAACAGATAAGGTGTTTTCAAGGAAATGGAAATAATACGTATTTTATATCTAAATAAATTCTGTATTATTTGATTAAACAAGAAACTGTTTTGACTGAAAATATCAAGAAAAAAATAAAAAGAAAAAAGACAAGTCTCCGATAACATCAATGAAATATTACAAAAAGAAGTCTCTGTGGTTATTAAGGAAAAAACAATTGATCTTATGATTTAAAAATTTAAGAAAACTCTAATTTTTACAGCTGCACAATGTAATATATTTGGGAAGAAATATTTAAATACATATACAGAAAAAATATTTTGCCAGGTACTGAATTTACAAAGCATAAATTCACAGACATTTACATGATATCCATGGAAGTCTTAAATTAATTTGTTTTATCGGAGATAATATATTAAGCAATTCATATACGTAAATTGTAAACATTTTCTAAGGTTAAAATAATTATTAGAGAAGCATTTTCTTGTTCTCAAGACAAGTCTTAAAAATCATCAAAAATGTTAAAATTCCTTGAACCAGTGTCAAAATTCCTCGTATTTCTTAGCCACCATCAGATGATCAGGTCTACATCTAAACTTGTACTCCCCTCTTCACATCCACACCCGACGGATTTAATGCCCATTAACTCTTCCACACGACGAACCTTTAGAAGAATCAAGACTTAAACTTGCAGATGCTGAGAGAAAACCTGTTAAAATACATGTATTGTATTTCGCTTAGAGATGCTGAGAGAAAACCTGCTATAAAGTTGTAAAGAATTTCAAAATCAATAATAAGCAAACTTGACCAAGATAAAAGTCGAAAATAATTTCCCACATTCAATATTGTAATCTCGGTAGCCGAGGGGACATGACATCGAACTCATGGCCATTTATGTTTCAATTTAGTCCCATGTTTGAGTGTTCCTCAAAAGGTCCATCGTGTAGAAGAGTTTATGTGCATGAATGAAATCCATCGGGGGGGATGTGAAAAATGAGGTACCAGCTCAGATGTAGACCTTATCCGACTGAGGCTAAAAATTGCAAGGATTTTTTACAGTGGTTAGAAGAGTTTTTGGCAGATGTAGACAGCAAGTAATGTTCTATATAACAAAATTACAAATATTACCTAAAGAATTTTATCAGTTAATATTTTTATGACAGAAAACATCATAAATTTATTTATTTACTGATTGATTATTTATAAATGTCACACTTAGAAAAAACTTGAGGACTATTGGCAACGAACCTAGTAATTTTGTACCTCAATCAAGTGGGAAGAGGACGACATATGCGTGTGTAAGCTTGCATCTCCCTCTCCAGACTCCAACACTACGCCAAGGAAGATGCAGATTTAACGTGCATCAGCCCCATTACACGACTGATCTTTAGTGATATTAAGACTGGAATTAACGACTCGACAGAAACAACACAGACCTGCAAGTTTGAGACCATGACCACTAAACTACCACGGCTAATTCCTAAAACCGAAGAGAAGAATTTGTAATTTAAAAAATATTTGTATTGCTTTCAAAAGAAAAAAAAAATTTTTTTTCACACCACGTATAGCTAGACATCCATTATATATAAGCAATTTGTCTTAAAACAAATTGTTATTTTGTTTACGCAGATTATATTGTTATCATTGTTAGGAGTGTTCCTGCCTTAAGAGAAGCATTCTCATCTTAAGACACTGCTGCAAATCGTATGGGAATGACAATAAACAAGTCTAAAACCAAGTATAGGACTGTAATGAAATTACCAACAAATGTTACACTCAACCATTTAAAAACTGGCCCTCATGAGCTTGAAACTGTATCGTGTTTTAGAGCTAAGAGGACATTTTTTCTTCAATCCAAATAGTATTTCACTGGCCAATAAAACGCTTTCTGAAATCCACTCCTTGCTGAGTTTTCGTTTGCTCTCTAGAAAAACAAAGTTTCTGATTTATAAGACTCTCATTAGGCTGGTCCAAATGCATTGCTCAGAAACTTTGTCTCTAACTAAGAATGGGGAATACAAAATTGCATTTTTTGAGCGAAAGGTTCTCAGAAGTATTCTCGATAGCGTCAAAGAAAATGGCCTATGGCGAAGAAGTTTTAATATAGAAATTTAAAGAATTTTTAATGAGCCTGATAGCATTACATGTATTAAAGTGAAACGAATGAACATGGCTTCTCATATTGTTAGAATGGAAGAGAAAAATCCAGTAAAGAAGATTTTTGTTGCAAATCCTTTTACTGGTCGGAAAAAAAAGTCCAAATCTACGATGGCTTGATTCTATATAAGCGGATTTTAGAGTTATTGGGGAGAAGAATAGGTAGACTATGGCAAAGGTTTGGCTGTCATCTAGAAAAATTATCAAAAGGACGCATTTGCCAACCCTGGACTGCTGAGTCAAATGTGGTGATGATGATGGATTTTTATTTTCGATTTGATCCATTTCATTAAAATTTATGAAAAACCTCAACGTTACGAAACAAAAATTATACAAGAGAACATTTACTTACATATTACTCTAAAAATAAATTTGATGATGATTTGCTTATTATTATTATTTTTTGGGGGGGTATTAACATTCTTGATTGCTTTAAATAAAAGAAGAAAATACAAATTTTGTGACTTACCCTTCACCATAATTGAAGTCGGAAGAGTTAATCAAAATTTTGAAATATTCTACGACTGCGTAAGAGACTATCATTTAACAACTGTAATGAAACGTTATACATCTCCCCCCCCCCGCCATCTAAATTTTCAAAAATTATATCTCACATTAGTTCATTCTGTTATCTCAAGGGGCCGCGGTAGCCTAGAGGTAATGGCAGCGGACTCGTGGCCGGCGGTTTCCGTCGAGTCATAGGTTAGAGCCTTGATGCCACTAAAGACCAGTCGTGTAGTTGGGCCTGATGCACGTTAAATCTGTCGTGGTTCAAAGTCCACCCGTTGGCGTGGTGTGGAAGTTAGGAGAGGAGGGCCGGCTCATGTGTCATCCTCATCACTTGATCTAGGTTCAAAATTACGAGGTCCGTCGCCAACAGCCCTCGTGTTCCTCCTAGTGCGATGGTAATAAAACCAACCAACCATCCGTTATCTCAAAAGATGACTTATCGAATTTTTTTTCCTAACTCAATCCTAATTTTATACTTTCCCAGAATTTTAAATACCCATCATCTACGAATCTCGCAATTTCGAACCTGGATCAAGGGAAGAAGCCAACATCTGTGCTGTTATATTCCTCTCCAAACTTCCACATAACGCCAGGGAGGTCTTGGGACCTCGACAGATTTGACGTGCATCAGCCCCGCTACACGGTGGGTCTTTAGTGTTCATCAGAAATCGCGCCCGCGACTCGACAGAAATAATGCTGGCTGCAAGTTCGCGACCTTAACCTCCAGATTACCACGGTCATAAGTTCTGTCTGGCAGAAATATTTTTATTGCTTTTATTCAATCTTCCAAAAAATGCAAGTTTCATTAGTTATAGTACTAGAATCCTCAGGGATGCCTAATTGATTCATACATACTGAGTTGAAGCTGAAACCTATGTGACAGTAAGTGTTTCTTAGACACTTAGTTGAAGCTGGAAAGGCCTGATTCTCCGATCACTAGAGAGATTGGAGAATCAGGCCATTTACAAATTGCCATAGGAATCTTCGAATTAAGTTTTTGAAGCTCTAGTATTTCAAAATAATATTTTTTGGGACCGTTGTCTAAACAAGTCTTAGAATCACTATCGAATAATACATATTGGAGCTGAATAAAGAGGTAATCCTTACCTTCCACGATTGTTGGCTATTAAATTTGACAATTCGAGATTATTTCACAAAATAAGTTCCAAATACTGTTTACTAATTCTGCAGGCCAGAAACGTTCCTGGTAATATCGAGTGTCCAGATCAAAAGGTTGTATCATCTCATTATTCACTCTCTCACTTTATAACACATCGATCAATAACTCCCGAGACTAACCCAGAGATGGCGCTCGTAGTAAACCAGTAACCAGGTCTTTCTAGAGTACTAACCTTTGCTTGAAACGTGTCAAAATTTTAAGTCGATCGGACCAGGAAAAAGGTTTTTTGAAGTGAAGTGAAAAAGGTTTTTTCCAAGTGGGTGCCGCGATTGCTTTCGATGGAACAAACACAGCAACGAGTCGATGATTCAGAAAGCTGTTTATCGCTATTTACTCGCAACAAAAAA
>BMAW01132833.1:553219-570068 GCA_019974015.1 Nephila pilipes | reverse complement strand
GGGGGGGAAGAAGAAAAAAAGATTTGGAAAAGCGTTGGAACGATTGTATCACCTTAAAAGGTGATTAACAAAAGGTGTTATGTTGACGAATAAAAAAAAATTTTGCAAAAAAAATGTTGTTTTCAATTTTAGACTCGGGAGTTATTGATCGATGTGTTACAGCTCTATCTCTTAATTATTTTTTTCGGTTGATGTTATATTACAATACTTTTTTTTCCCTAAACATATGCCTTTCATATGTTATTCTTTTCTTTACAGAATTCCTTCTTAAATCGCAATTTGTATGTCTAAGAATTTATGTTTTATTCTGTATTTCTGACATATATTAATGGAATAATATATTAAGATGTTTTTTTTATGTTTTAAATATTATTTTAAGAATTAATTCTTAAGATCATAAAATGGACAGAGAAAGAAAATTTGAAGCAATATCTGCAAACTTTCAAGTAATTTAATGATTTCAAGTACTTGAAATATGTGTTTTACTTCTAATTATAAACGGTAATTATAATGTCTTTTAGATGTGGATCATGTCATAATATATTTCTCATTTTCTAAAGATGGTAAATGCATGTTTAGCAAAGTAATTTCACTTACTCATAAAATTATAAAGAGTATATCTTAACATGAAAGATTTCCTTTGACTTTGAATATTTTTAGTTATAATATTAGCATGTTTTTTTAAAATAAGTGCCGTTTTGATATTTAAAAAAAACAAGTGCAGTTTTCCTACCATTTCATTTTTAAAAGAAATCTACAATTAAGCATAATTACCTCCATTATTAAGGCTCTTTTCCTATCCATGTAACCAGGTTTTGTATTCAGTCCTCACAGAAATCTGCCACTTGATCAGCTAACCGCCGCTGCATGACCTACTTGACATCATCATCCACATCGTCATTTTGCTGACTGTCTTAATTCTTTTTCTGGTAATCACTGGGCTTCAAATCAGGGCTATACTGAGAGTGATAATGTTGTTCCCAACCATATGAGGCAATGACATCTCGGGTTCGACGGGCCACATGTGGACGATCATGCAGCAAAACGATCCCTTTACTAAGCATTCAGTTCCTCTTGTGTTTTGGATTGAACTACGCAGTTTAATTAAGTGTCACAGTATATATTGGACATTATTGTGTCTCCCAGAGGCAAAAATTCCTCAAGTAACACCTCCTGTCTATCCCATAACACAGTGCTCATGATTTTGTGTACTAAAACTGTTGACTTGAACTTTTTGGGGTGAAATTGACTGCCTTCATTCCCATTTTCAAATTCGGTAGCTTTCAGGTCTTTTGCATGTAGAAAAAGAATCATAGCGCGTTTTTCACAATTGGCAGCAGTTTCAATTGAATGAGGCATTTTAAATGCGCACAGACAAACGTAAATATGGATGAATGCTTCCGTGATGGCGTCTGTGATTAAAATTGATCATATTTAAAATCGGTACTTACTTAAAAAGCAATCCTAGAATATACACATTTCATTAATTAAATTCACTTTAATGTTTTCTAATGAGACCCATGACGACGTGTTTTATATCAACGCACTTCGGTTCTCAAATCTATGGATACAATAAAATGACATATAAAGAAAAGTCTCTCTATCTCCCTCAATTTTTTAGCTTCATAGCATGGCATATTTATGTCGGTACTTTATAATAATATATTTTCTTGCATCTTATTCAGAGGCTTGGTTGCCGAGATGTATTCGTCATCAATAATTAAATTATCAAATAAAAAGATCTAATAAAAGAGATTCAGTTATTAACTTATGTAATAGTTGTTATTATGTTATGTACTACTTATGTAATAGTTGCTGCTGCAGATTATAAATGTTATGAATAATGTTCTTTTAGTATAAAAAGAAATATAAAGAGTTATTTATTGTTTATATACAAAGTGGTATCAAGTATTTAAATAAGATATGATCAGGTCGAAATTAAATGTACTTGTATCTGAAAACAGACTGTCGTACACATACAAAAGGAATTAGAAAAATCATTTCATGTATTATTAAGGTTAATTAACTGTTATTAAATATCATTTACGCTAATATATTAAAATTATGATACTCATTAAATGAACGAAATTACTTTCATCAAGCCATAAAAATGCTTATGTTAATTCATTAACTTTTGAGATAATAGTTTCTTTATTAGTTTCTAATGTCTAAATGCCATAGTCATCAGGAGAAAGAACTCATTTCTAAGCAATCGACAGCATACTTCAATAATCTGATTAGATCTGTAAAAATTCCCCGCATATTTCTAAAAATTTCCAAACGAAGAGAGATATCTAAGAAGTAATTGGACAAATTGGTTGCAACAATAACTTTTAAAAAAATATACTTAAATAATAGTCACATCCCAAAAGTAAAAAAAAAAAATAATAGTAAAGAATTTCTAATTATTACATTTAAACTACTGTTATAAATGATTTATGTTTTATGTTAAATTTGAAACATGAATTAGCAGTTTAATTGCACTTTCTTTGTTGTGTATTAAAAGTTAGTTGATTATATTTAGTTGTAAATAAAAAAAAAAGAATTAATGAATCTTTGCATTATTTATATCATATGTCTTACACAAACTATCAAAGATTAAATAAATTAACTTTTTTCTTATTTTGTCTGTGTTTATTTATACTAAATCTGCGATAGTAAATATATAGTTAGAAATATACATTGCTCTAATTAATTTTATCATAAGTATATATAACGACAGGTTTATGAATAGAAGCATCGAGCTATATGAATACAGATTAATTATTAATATTAGTTTAATATTTATTATTATTAAAATAGTCATTCTTCGAAACTATTATATACTACAACTATTTTAACTAGCAATAATTAACTAGTATTATTAAGAGTATTATAAGCCTCACATATTGATTTTTTTCATGTTTCACACGCACACAACAATGCATAAAAACGACAGTTAAAGTTGTAAAAATTTTACGATATCTGCTTCTATAAATCTATCAACTTCTACTAAACCAAACAAAAACAACTAAGCTGTTTATCATCAGCAACGTTACAAGGCTAGAGATTGAAAATATATATATATATATATATATAGAAAAAGTGCGACTGCAATAGATAAATAGTAAACAATTTCAGATTCTTTCAGCAAATAAATGTTTTATTCTCTATCTTCAAATGCAGCTTTATCCCGCTGTGTAATGCCAGTAATTCTCTTTGCGACGCTTCCTTTCTGCTGCACTGTATTTAATAATTTATGAATTTACTGCTGCTATCAAAAATGTCCCACGTTCAGAGAATTTATTCGAAATACGTAATTCCTATCGATGATAAAGCTGTGATAGGGGAATCTTATGTCTGTCGGAAAGCTTCGATAAAAACATAAATAAGTGGAAATCCACATAAAGGTGAAATAAGACTCATTTCGTTTTGAGATTTGATCATAAAAAATAGTACAAGTTTCAGTTTACATGAATTCCCTGAGAGAGCGATTTTTTGTGGGTATGTAAATCATTTCTGATATCGTAATACGTATATAGTGAAAAAATGTGCGTTTCAAATGAAGTGTTTACTTTTAATCATCTATCGAGAAAAATATGAACACGTATGAGTATTGCGTATTACGTGACATACACGTAATATGTGAACTCAATTTTGAAAACTATATTTTCTTAAAATTTTATAACGCTTAATACCTATTATATTTATACGTATACTTATTATATTTATACAGAAATATCTTTAAAATGTATTTAAAAAAGCAATTTATTTGATTAGAACAGATGATACAACTTATGAATAAACACAATCACATTTTGTTATTAATTTATTTCATGAATATAAAAAAAATTTATATTTTCAGTATATATATATATATATATATATATGGGAAGAAACAAATATTAGTTCAAAAAATTTAAAAACAAAAATAAATGGGATTTAAAAATAGTTAAATGAAACAGTAAGAATGGAACTCAATAATTCAAAAAACAAGTTTTGGCTGAGGATCGAATGCGCGAAGTTAAGTTAGTTTGATCCTACCAACCTTCCCCCTTTACGATTTTGTAGGATGATATGAAAATATCCGAAGTACAATAGAGTACAATAAATAAAAGTAAAATGATAAAACGTTAAAGATCAGAAGATTGAAAAATCAAACAGTAACAAAAGTAATAAAACCATTATTTACAAAAGAATTCAAAGAAATGAAAATCCAATCAAGAGTGCAGATAAGTAAAGCAGTTTTCAACAAAGTGAAGTGTATATATACATATATATAAATTTAGCAGATAAGGGACATTAGAAGTTATGGCTGTAATGGGAAAACCATTTCTGAAAAAGTATGTTTATTTCGTTTGAAGAGAGAGATGCAATAAATCACAGTAAGAGGATTACATGGTAAACATGGAATATGCCAGAGACGTAGCTTCACTGTCTTGGCTACAGTGGAAGAGAGAGAATTTTGCCTTGCTTCCAATTTATATGAAGTTATTTTCTTTAGAACATGTGATAGTCATGTGGCATTGGATGAAGAGATCTTCCATAATTTTTCCTGACGTCGAATATCCTAATAGGGATTGTCATTACAGGTCCAAAACCAAAGGAAATGTTACAGTGACCGTGGTAGCCTAGTGGTCATGGTCGCGGATTCGCCACCGACTGTTTTTGTCGAGTCAAGAGTTTCAGCCTTGCTGCCACTAGAGACCCGCCATCTAGTTGGGACTGATGCAAGTTAAATCTGTTGAGGCTCAAAGTCCTCCCGTTAATGTTGTTTGGAAATTAGGAGAGGGAATTGTCAACTCAGGTGTCGTCCTCGTCAAGATTACACATTCCGTCATTGCCAATCGATCATAATACCAAGAAGCCAAAATACTAGCTTCTTGGTATTATAATATGCTTTTTCATCATGTTTTGCTTTTCATATATATAATGATTTTACTTAAGAATAACTAATTTTCTCCCATTCTTAAACTCCCAATAGAGAGTTCATTCTTATTTTTTGATACAATTCAGAATAATCATTTAATTTACGCTATCACGTGCTCGGTGTAAATCTGCTAAATCAACTTTTCCATTTGATTAAATTGGTTTTATTAACGTCACACTAGAATCAACACGAGGGCTATTGGCAGAATTCCTGTTTTGTATTCTGCCAATATTTTCAGTGAAATCATTATATATATATATATATATATATATATATATATATATATATATATATACATATAAGAATAGCTAAACACAATGAAAAAAGAGTATCATAATACTAAAAAGCTAGTATTTTGGGTCATCCAAACATGGTGGTAACAATATCACTGTAAAATGAAAAGCCTTAAATCAATACTGTAAACTGGTTCATTTGAAAATCGAAAGAATCATATAGTTAATGAATATTTAAGTTTTGTAGCAAATTTATTAACACAATAATAGAGAATGTAAATATAAATATATCATAAAAATACTTAATTTCTGATGCTAAAATTACTATTTAAATCAAACAGTACAGTGATAGTACCAAGTATTTACAACAAAAGTAAAGTTAATGAAACAAAAATTGAACTATATAATGCGTTGATAACCGATCTCACCGACAAAGGTGATAATTTCTTAAAGCTAATTATTAAATTATTCAATTAAATAACTAGAATTAAAGCAAACGATAAAATATTGAAGTGGACAATAATATCTTTTACAGGTATGAAAATTGAAGTAAAGGATAAATTGTTGATTTTAATATATTTTAGTTTAAACGTAAATATTGTTGCCGTAAAATGAATAATTTTTTGTCTTATTTCAATTTAAAAAAAAAAGTCGGAGAAACTTATTATGACATCTTCGAAAATTAAGTTCATTAGTGTTGAAAGCAAGAACAAAAAATGCATGCAAAAATATTACGATAAAATTTTGAAAAATGTTCGGGTGACCATTTTGTCATTGCCTAATACAATAGCTCTTAATTTTAGATTTAGTTCTATATTTTATGAAAAATTTAAATTTCTCATTAATGTTGTTCCATAAGAAAACTATATTAGTTATAATGGAGAACACTAAAAACAAGCTAAATGTATACATCAAGGGGCTTCTGTTAGTAATAGTATTATTTCTGTTAGTACTATATTTATACTAAATTATAAATATAGTACTATATTATACTAAATAATAGTTCTGTTAGTACTATTATTTATCACATTTCTTTGAATATGAATTTAGAAATAACAGTAATTTCAAATTATTTGGATATGCTTATGATCTTATAGTTTTTGAAGTTATTTTTTAATCCAGATATTATACTAGATTTATCTTTTTAACCTTCATGTTAATCTTATTAAAACTTGTCTCCATTCTCACGAAACAGGTTTCTTAAAATTGAAAATTGTTAATAATTGGATTATTAGTAATATCTATGATAAGAGAGGTAATTATTGTTTCTATATTAATAAAGTGAAATCTTTTGATAGTAGTAAAAGTTCAAATATTTTTAAAAATATATAACACAATTATTTATTGATAAATATCAAATTAGTTTATTTTCCCATCCATTTTTAAACTAAATTAAATAATTTTTGTATTACCTGTGCAAAAGGCTGATTATCCAATTAATTTTTGAGAAAAAATTTAAAATAAAAAATATAAAAATAACTACAAATATTTGTTTAATTTTTTTTCTTTTCTCTTTATATATTTTTAATTTTAATTTTCCTTAAATGCGTCAATTATTATTCATAAATATTTGTTTGAATAAATTGCTTTTTCACTCTAGATGACGACCCATTTTTAATATTTATTTTCAATCTATTTTTCCTTTATTTTTAAATTTTTATTTCTTAAGTAATTTTTAAGTAAATAAATTTATATATATATATATATATATATATATGTGTGTGTGTGTGTGTGTGTGTGTGTGTGTGTGCACGTAGTTATGAATTTGAAATGATTTATGCAATAAAGGTTATTTGATTAAATAGTAATTCATAGCAATAAAATAAATGTATATGTATAAAAGGGATAACGCATTAATTCAAGTTGCTGATCCAGGCTTAAATCTGAACAGCGTTGTTTCATAGTTTACTATAAAAAACCTTCCTTTAATTTTTGTATTAAGCTATTTTTACTGGATAGCAACCTGGATATCTTTATAATAACAAAAGAAAAAAAACATGCAAACTCATCTAATAAATATCAATCGTAATGAAGACATATTTGAAGTATTAAGAAGATAATCCAATGTACAAAGAAAAAAATATGGCAAGAACAGGCTAGAATATAAGAAATTTAATTGAAATGGCAAAAAGAAATTATTAATTAAAAATGAGTTACTATTATTATTAACGAATTCAAATAATCTGTAACAAATTATAAATCCAGTAATGTAATGTTTAACTTTAAGAAAAAAAAATACATTGGTTATGCTATAGCATTTAAAAAGACTCTACTACAGTGATAGCGCCTGTAGTTATTCAAATAGGGCGGGAAATATTGCTTAGAAATAATATTTAGAAAACTCTAAGAATTGCTTCTAATTATCATTATAATTAATTTTCATTTAGGTGGTATTGTAAGAAATTAAATAGTTAATCATTATCTATTCAAAAAAAAAATTTAAAAAAATGTTTTAATATTTTTAATATTAGCATAATTTTGAGAAATTAAGTTATTATTTCGATGTAAAAAATTTATAATAATATTTCTGCAAATATATATAAAGAATAATACTCTTTTAGGACGGAACTTTAATAACGTGAAAATAAAAGACGTCTCACTTTTAATTTATATTACAGTGTCATTTGTGTTCTTTAATTTGCAGTTCCCCATTTAGAAGCTCAACATTATTATTTGGTCATTTGTAAGAATTATACATGCATATATATATATATATGTGTGTGTGTGTGTGTGTGTGCGCGCGCGCTTGCGTGCGTGCGTGCGTGCGTGTGAATTAAAAAATAAGGCTCAAATCATAAAGAATAGTTAAATTTTAAATACCTTTAAGGTATAAAGGTACTATAAATAAGCAGTGAAAATTAAGTCGAAGTAAGAGAAAAATTAAAATAATGTATTGAAATATAATAAATTAGTAATTACAACTTAAAAGAGTTAACACAGGCAAGAATCATACTAAATTATCAGGCTAATTAAGACCAAGAGTCAGATGGTCAGATTAATTAGCTATGTTTATTCTTCTTAAGAGTAATTAAAACGTCAGAATGATTGTGGCGAAACTGTAGAGCAAGCCCTAACTCGTCCACTTCAAAATACATTTGGAAATGAGTACTTATCAGACTGGATTTTGATGGAACAGATGTGAGCCCGGAACTAATCTCCCATCAATCTCCCACTGGACTAATCTTGTAGTTTTTAAACCTTTCAAACTTTCCTTCTCTTTTTACTCCGTTGCACTCCATAGTATATATCAGAGTTCATTAACGTAATTCACAATTCAAGGCTCTTGAATCAAAAATGCCCATGAAATGGCCAAAAGGTTTTTTGCAAGGAAATAGGCTTGCGAACCCTGTTACAGTATTGTAACGCATGTTATTAGTTGATTGTAGTTTAATCTAATTTTAAATGTATTTTTCGAAAAAAAATGATACATTTTTTCGGAAAAAAAAAATGCACAAAACTGTATTTAAAGAAAAAAAATTCTTAGAATTACAAATTTCTAAAGTTTCATGCCCAATTGCGAGTTCTCTAATTCAAGAAGATAGAAAAATAAACATTATCTATTTTTAATTTTGGGAAATAGGTTTAATTTTACTCTCCCGTTTTATTTCTTTAGTTTAAATACAATTTGTTTATCCTGGTTCCACGAAGGCACTTGTTGGTTGTGGTATTTTTCAGAGAATCGGAAATGATTAGAACATAATGATCAGAGTATAAATAAAAAAAAGCATTTAAATGGCAGTTATTTATATCTAAATATACATACACATACACTGCGTGTACTACCAGGTAAGTATATTCCATACATTACCAGCATAAAAGAGTAAAATGGATAGATACTATATTTCTATCAACATTTATGATATATTCAATAGTCAATTATTACATCTTATCGTATTTAAAATGATCATTAATAATGTATAAAAATGACATCTACATTTAAAGTTGAGAATATATAAAGAGAAATATGCGTATAATTAAAGTTTTTGATATAGATAAAAACTATATATATATATATATATATATATATATATATATATATTGTGAGTGTGATCGTACGAATAATGTTTTTATTTATAAAAGGAAGATTCACTGAATTTGACTCAATTTAAGGGTGTACATTCATAGAATTATTCAGGAGAAACAAGAGAAGGATACCTAAATCATTCTTGAATGTAAACCTTCCGGAGAAACAAAGAAATAAATGGAAACAATGTCAGTATGGTATATAGATAAAACTATTATGCTTTAAGGAAGCTCTGTAACTTGGCATTAGTCAGATTGCGTTGAAGGAATAATTCATTGTTGCATCTTTATTCCGGTGAAGAAAAGATTTTGATATCATTCCGTAGCAATTCCAAAAGAAACACCCCTGTTTAATGAAAACACATCATTTGAAGTTACATTCATGTATTGTAGCAGTCTTAAGAAGCATGGTATAATGCTAGTTTAAGAAACTTATAAAATGCTATATTATGTTCCCTTATGTTTTATATAAGAAATGTTTTTGGTTGCTTATGACATTTACTCTGCCTAGTCCAATGAACGAGTTAACTTTAGATTTTTAATTTATTGATGACTGATAATTAAGATACATTAGGGAGATGCAGTTTTATTGCTCTATATGGCTTATTCATTGCTAAAAGTTTTTTTTCTTCCTAATAAAATTACGCTTTTGTGTTTCAATATAAATGGGTATTAATGCTACTGCAATTTTGTTTCTTCAGTTCCTTCTATAGTTCTCTTTGGTATTTTGCTAATACATAACACCTAGCTAAAATTAATGCCTAGACTTACAATACTTGATTTCTGCTATATATGAAAATAATATAGTTTTATTAAATAAGGTTTTAATTTATCGTACAAAAATGTACTAATTTTTATAGTATATTTTACACTTACTAATGACTTCTTTTAACAAAAAAACGAGCTCTTACTATTCTTACTAATTCTAAAGCTTAAATTTAGTTCTAGCCCCATCTTGTAGTCTATATATACTGTCTTTTAAATTTGCAGCAAGAATTCCGGAAGTCATCCTTTAAACATTTTCTTCATGGTTCTCCTATTACTTCTTTTTACTTTCTGCATACACAGGTTCTGATTCAATAGAAGTTCACCCTGATGGAGGAAAATTGAGTTTTCAATACTCTTGTCTACAAGATCTGATGTCGACAAAAATTAAATCGAAATACTATCTATTTGTTTACCTAGAAAGAATGAAGTTGTACAAAGGTTTAATGATCTTTTAATGTGAGAATTATTCAATGAGTTAAGAAGAATCGAATTTTTACTGGTTCCTGAGAATGACTTAGGAATGGAAAAAGTAAGAATATCCCAATCTCAGTAACGGATATATGATAATTTTACAGAAGTACAAATCAGTTAAAACATTGAATTAATTACATACTTCGAACTTGTAAGACTTTTTTAAACTTAATCAATTGTTTCTCTAGAAATCACGTTCATAAATTCACCTTAGTAAAATTTACTAAAAATTTGTTTAATATTTTGATCTCTCTATATTTTTTTCAGAAGTCTTGACATAATTTCATCACAATGCCTATCCTCTTACTTCTAAAAATAAATGTTGTAGTTTTCAGACCATATTTTTCATCATTTTACATAGCTTTTATTTCAGAGTATTAATTATTTTGTCATCGTTTTCTTCAATTTTAAAACATATATTTAATTACTTTAGCTAAATGTTGCAATTTTGTGAAAGTGCCCTTTTACTCGTATATTATCTACTGTAGTAAGTAAACATTTGTTTAATATCCATCAGGTAAGGTTAAAAATTTCTCACAGTAATAAACTAATATTTTTTTACCACATTTTTTTCTCTGAGTTATAAACTCGCTTCACTTTAAGAAAGACTGAACATTTATTTAACTTCTTCATGAATGTTCTAGCCATTTCTGGACTTGATACCAATCAATTTACTCTGGTGAACCATATTAGTTTTATTTTTAGCATTTTAAAAAGCATTAATTTTGTTTTAATTTTTAAATTTTAAAGTTTCAAGCTTAGTTTATTTCTTACAATTTAAACATTTATAAAGAAGTTATGAAGTCTAACCGCACATATTGTAAAATTTTTACTACGAATTCCTTCCTTTTCGTAAATGCAGATTTATTGTCAAAATTTATGTCCTTAAGTTCAGATGTAATCATTTATAAATCATTTTAACTCTGCATTTATATTTTGCTCCGTTTCAAACTTTCAGGGAAAAAAATGTAACATGTATGTTACCAATCCTTATTTAGACATTTTCATTAAAATAGCAATATTAATGTGTAATTAAGAATACATTATAAATCAAGGCTTATTTCAAATTTATTAATCTTTTGCTTAAGGAAGAAATGTATACCAACAATATTACTTTTAAACTTCAAAATTTGAAATATATATATATATATATATATATATATATATATATATATATATATATGTATTACGATGGAAATATATTCAAAATATTAACACTTCCTGAGTAATACTATTTTAAAATTGTAGTGACATTTTTTTCTCTTGTATGAGAAACAATTTTCTTTTGATAAAAATTCGCTTTAAAAAACACATAGTTTGTATGGTGATGTATTAACTTTTAATACAACACAAATTATTATAAGGACTGAATTTCCAGAAGCTCGAGGAATTATTTAAATTCCAGAAAATATAATAATATGTCTTTCTGATCAAGATTTTGTGTAACTGGCTGTGAATACAGTTCTTAGTAATTTCTGTTGTACTAGAAAACGCCACAGGGAATTTTTCACTACTGGAATCAAATTATCATATTGGAATAAAAAAATAATGTGCTCTAATTCAGTGATTCTCAAATTTGGGGACATTCCTCCTAGGAAGGCTTGATAACACTAAATTGGGGAAATGCGATCATTTCGAAAGAAAATATTATTAAAAAAATTATTATATTTGTTACTGAAAGGCAAGAAAAACACATTCTGACATAATAAAAAATGAAATATTCATTTACACTGATATAAACACTTATAAATAAGATTTAGTATCAGTATCGCACAATGTATTTAATAGTAAACTTATCAATAATAAATTAAAAATAAGCTTAATAATTATTAGTGACTCTTTTGGGACTGTATTGCAGCTTTTGGAGGACAATTTAATATTACAAATAGACACTCAAAGTTCTTTTTCTACATTTGTTAAATCTATAAGTTATGTTCAAATCAGCCACCGCAGAAAATTCGGTTTGGCAAAGGTAGGATGCTGAAAATAATAACAGTATACGAATTGCTCTTATTTTAATGCAGAAAAATTGTCATCCACCCCTGCTCAAAACTCAAAGAGTGATTTAATACTAAATTATCTATTAATATTGTCACTTGCCGTGACGTCTACGAATATCTCTCTTCCTATGCAGTTCAGAGACATTCTAGAATAATTTGAAATGGATCCTTCACCCACACGTAACTAGCTACCAAGTTGTCGTTAGCAAGAATTCTTTTGTTAGTAGGGCTAAATTATTTTCAATAATTACAAAAACATCTTTCTCATTTGATTTTGAACCCTGTTAATTTTAATGAATCCATCCATATTTGCAACATTTCTAGGTTTTTTGCTTTCAATTTTTGATTAATAATTCTAATTTTCTACTAAAAGCTTTAACTTTATTACTCGTACCCAACATATGTGTATTTGCTTCTTGAAGGTGAAGATTCAGGGTATTTAATTTCTCGAATATGCCGACCAAGTAGCTTAGTTTCATCACAAATTGAAACTTCTCGGCTTCCGGTAGGTTTTATTCTTTTAGAAACATAACGATTTTATCTCTTAATTCATAAACACGTTGCACAAATTTTCCACCCTATAAATATCTTGCCTCACAAGAAAATAGTAACACTTATTGTACTTGACTTTTACCTTTACAAACTGTAGAAAAGATTCTTGATTTTAAAGGTCTCATATTTATACAATTAATTACGATTGCAACTGACGTTTGCCCAATATTCAGACCATGACTCATTTCTTGGAAGTCAGAGCTCCTCTGTGGATCATGCAATGAGTCTAGACATAGTGTGCAATTTTTTTTCACAAGTTTTTATTCTTTGGAATATTCCAGACTCTGAACGAGTAGAATCGGTGGAAATTCCGACACGATTTTTCCACTTTATATTCGCTTCATTTATAAAATCATTTAAGATAGGAAATAATACGCTTGGTGTTGCTTTGAATTCTGTTGACTTACAGATAAGTATTTCTTCTACTGCTGACATTAAATTACAAAATTGAACATAAGCAATAAGATTAGTATCTTTATTGTTAGCTGTTGCTTTATTAAGCTGAATTGAATACTATTTGTAAAACGCTGCTGATGTACATCTTCACTACATCATTAATTCGAGCGTCAACAGTATGACTTGATAGAGTAACGAACACAATAGTTTGGGATAAATATCCCGAAATATAGTTTCTACAATCTCAGTTGTAGCTGGAAAAATAAGCTCTTCACCAATTGTGTTAGACTTTTTTATACGAAACTTTATAAGTGGCAAATAAAGCTTCTTCAGTCACAGACAAGAATTTTTGGTGGTTTGTTCACATATTCATTTCGAAGCTTTTCCAATCCTGTTTCAGTTTATCAGGTTCATGCTGTCTACTACCCAAAGTTTTGTGGAATTGACACACATGGACTTTCTTCTTCATTTTATTTAGTATTCGTTGCCAAATGCTTACTTATTCTTCATTAGGCCGCGGTAGCCAAATGTTCATGGACGCGAACTCGCGGGCGGCGTTGTTTCTGCCGATTCGTTATTTAGAGTCCTGATTCTTCTCAAGACCAGTCGTATAGCGAGAGTGATGCATATTGAATCTGTCGAGGCTCCAAGTTCTCCAGTTGGAGCGGTGTTGAAGCTTAGAGCGGGCCGTGCCAATTCAGATGTTGTCTTCATCGCTTAACCGAGGATCAAAATTACGAGATCCGAAGCCTGTGTTTCTTCTATGTGCTACGTTAATAAGCAATCAAGCAATCAGAAATAGTGAACTCAAAATTTAAATATTTTGGAGAATATTTTCTTGATTACATTTTCGGAACCATTCTTGTTCTATGCACTTGTTGATGGTACACTATCGACTAATGCTTGCTTACGTCCACTTAAAAATTTATCTGTGACTGTGTATAAATCTACTGTAGTAAACATTCAATACATTGAATTACAGTAATGCAAATGACAACATACACATTTACGATAGATTCAATAGCGATAGAAGGGTCAATTGAGATTGGCTAGAACTGAACAAGATCCAACATTTATATACGTTTGCGTCAAGATCACCTAGACGTTCCAGAATGTTCGGGACAAATCGGAGAACTCACACAAAATTGCAAGAACGTCCAATATGGTGAGAAGTGAACAATAGAGAGGAAGCGATTCTGGTTTTGTCAACGCAGTGGATAAGTGTTGCTCAATATCACCAAATTTACTTATTCTTGGTAATTTAAAAAGTTTGTAATTAAGTTGTGTAGAATAGCAGCGTCAAAATAATTAAATTCCGTTGTTATTGTATGCATTGTTATTGTATAAGAGAAGAAGCGCGATGAAAATTATGATTGAAAATTAGTTCGCAATCACTCAAAAGTTGAGAAACGCTGTTCTAAGTAATTCTTCAACAATGATAACGCTTTTGTGTGTAGATTTCAATCTTTGAAATGTGTGTGTCCTTTATTTTAAGCAATGCATCACTATAACGAAATGGTAAATACCACTGAAATGAAAGAACATAAATCTTAACAAAAGTTACTGAGAGAAAAGAAGTACAATTATACCACTAATAGTAGTAATATTTTGAAATAATTTATAAGTATTTAACTAAGAAGAGAAAAAATTAGCAGAAAGGAACATTTTGAACTTTTGTTTTCGTTTTTTTTTTTTTTTTTTTTTTTTTTTTTTTGTTTACTCTGCAGCTCAGTATCTGTTGCATTGAAATTATTTAAAGTATCACCATAGAAATAATAAATTTAGAAAATCAAACTAATTTTCCTTCTATTCTTAGAATGATCCAAAAATAACTCATTACAAATCTGGAGGGGAAGCTATAACGCCACAGATTAACTAAAAATTCAACGTATCTCAAAAATTGCAAAAGGTGATCCTAGTAAAAAAAAAGTCCAATAACAACTATCCGATAATCACTTAACATTCTGGGACGACATTTATATGCACGTTAAACTTCAATACCTTCGCTCTATTATCGTTATATCGTATTTCTTATTCACTGCACTTCAATATGTAGCAATTCTAATTCATATTTGTCATGGTTTATTCACAAGACAAGGCTCACAAATCAAATAATGTCATAGAGAATCCTAAAAAGTTAGTTGAACTGGGATATGTATGAAAACTCGTTGCAATAGCACTGATGATGTTTAATATTAATTGAAACTAAAAGGTCTTTGAAGAGTCAATAAGCTTTTTTATCTTTGGACAAGAAGAACCCATATATGTGTGCTCTATCAAATTTCAAATGCCAATAACATATATAAATATTAACAATCAAGCTAATATATTTTATATCCAGTGTAAAATACTAGTAATTAATACAAATATATGTAAAATGATAAGCAAACCAAAAGAAAAATAATTTAATCCAGTCATTAATGTAAGTAAAAAAGAAATTTGTGTGTGAAAGAGATAGGGAAAGAGACAGAGCGAAATTTTATACGCGCATTCTTAAATCCCACTATTTCTGAAAAATAAAACTTTCTTGATTCCGTAAGATATGTAAATTTGAAAAATATTTTCTGCAATGCTTGAAATGGTATCCATCAATTCTAATATTCCTTGTGGAAGAATATTTTTCCCCCGACTTCCGCCAGATTACAATGATTCCTCCATCATTTCTTTCATCGAAACTTATTATTAGTTGCATTTTTTTTAGTTGTGATGGAAAGTGTATGGAAGAGGGAAGAAAAAGTAAGAATGACTGTGTGTGTTCTTAATGTTTCCAATGCGTCGGAAGCCGACTAATTTGCTGAAAAATCATGGTCTAACTTTCACTTCTTAACTTTATGCGGAGGAAAAATTTTTGAAGATAAGGCATTTTCAAAAAGTTGTCGACCTCATCGACCGAAATTGATCTTTCAGTCACTTGATTTTAAAATGTACTTTTTACGTTTAGTGGAAAAAATATGTGTTTGAAAAAGTAGTTTTCTGAAATATATCATAAATTCAAGGATTAAATGATATCAATAATATTCTAAAGGAAATTTGTTTCATTTAAAAATATAAAAAAAGCAAGATAATACTTGAATCTATAAAATATTCCAATTGAAGTTGTAACATGAAGTGTAAAGTGTGTAACATAAAATCCCCAATTCCTTAATAATTAATATCAGAATTAAGATATTTTGTGAAATAAAGCTTAGCTTTAGTAGATAAATGAAGAAAAATGAACATCTTTAATTCATTTTAATATTATGATAAGAGACATAACATTATAAATGTAATTTATAAATAGAGCTCAAGTTTGTTCAAACTGCTTTGGAACAACTTATAATTTGTTGCTCCTTTAGTTGTCTAATAGTTCTACCAATGAACCAAATAACATAATGTATATATAAATGGAGGTTCCTTTAGCATTATAAAAATGTTAAATATATTTCTTTAAATAAAAATACATACATACATACATATATATATATATATATATATATGTGTGTGTGTGTGTGTGTGTG
>BMAW01132833.1:477235-550878 GCA_019974015.1 Nephila pilipes | reverse complement strand
AGATATATATACATACACACACAGATATATATACATACACACAGAGATATATATACATACACACACAGATATATATACATACACACACTCAAAGACACACACACACACACACATATATATATGTGTGTGTGTGTGTATTTAAGATTTATATATTATTTTTAAGCTTGTAGTTATATTTTATTTGGTATTCATATATTTTCGTATTTTTTCATTTTTGTAAATTTAAAATTCTAATCCTTTCTGAAGATTTGATTATTCTTGGCTTATTACTTGGCTTACCGAAATACAAGACAGTATTTAAATTACATTATCTCTTTTTTTTTTTGTTTTGCATTAAAATTTCGTTTCTCTTGAGATTTGTTATGTTTTGGGTACCTTTTTTTTTAACTAGGTAGAATTTTTTTAATTTACGGTTATGGACTTTTTTTGGAACTAATAAAATTATATATAATTTGTATTATATATAATTTTATATAATGTATATATAATTCTTTTATAGGGTTATTTTGTTAATTTACTGATTTTTTCAATGAATCATGTAAAATTTGTAGGTTTTTAGTTTCAATAAACCTTCAAATTAGTTTTTAGAGGTTATAATTATGTATATATGAAAATTAAACTATTGAATGTGCGAAAAATAATATTAAAAACTTAAATCATTCTCATAAGTAAGATAGACTTAAATCGTTAAGCAAATATGACAAATAAGTAAAATATAAAGCAATTTTAATTTTTATTTTACTATTGCATGACAGTTATTATTATTTTCATTAAAATCAAACCAAGTACTACCATTGCAATATGCTACATTTATTATCAAAGTATAATCAGTAAAATATTCTTCTTCAGTTATGGAATACCTTTTATTATTTTTTTTTAAAAAGTGACAACAAATAGTCTTATTACTAAATCTTAAAAACTAAACTTCCTACTTTTATATCTACCTTAAAGTAAACAAATTATTTTTAACCTTTTTTTAAAAGACTCCTTATTTCAAGATTCCTGAATATTAAAATGTTTAAATGTGGAGAAATGACTTAAAACTCAAATGAGGTCTCTAAAGAAAAGGAAGGAATATAACTTTTATTACAAAGGAAATGGAAAAACACTTAGGAAGATTGACGGATATTTTAAAGAATGTCTAGCTTTATTCACTTCTTCAGTTCTCTCTGGACGGTAAATTAATTTTTCATTTGAATGAATAATCCAAGTAGAATGCCCATTTCTATAGACAATTTTCGCCAGAGAGAATAAAAAAAATCATTTTTCCAAAAAGGCACCAGCAACAAATTACTGCCTTTGTTAATCTGTTAATGGTGTAGGGGCTTAAATATAATGAGTATTTTATGGATTTGGATAATGTGAAAGTTCCAGTCTAAATGACTAGCAGAAAAGTAAAGAAAATCATCTTGCTTGGAGGAAAGGTTCATGACAGTAAATTTTTAATGATGGGTCGTAATGTCCATTTTTTAAGGAAAATATTCCTTTTATATTCATATGAAAGGTATTTTTAAAGAACGCAAAACAATTGGAGAATTTTCAGTTGTTATAAATGACCATTTTCCTTCAAGATAAATGTATTTAGTGGGTTAACAATTCCTCAAGTTTGTATGTTATTAATGTTTCATGACTAAAAAATCAAAATTTTAGCTATAAATACTAAAATTTAATTGAAAAAATATTTTTAAAAACAAACAGAAATTAGTTTTATTTATGAGTAATAAATAAGTTATTAATACATGAGTAAAAGTATTATTTTATTCAAAACTTGATTTTATTTCTTTGCCAAAACTTAACTGTGCATTTTTTTTATTTTATACATAAGAATTGCAAATTTTCTTTTCCGTTATTTATCTTATTATTATATTATGTATTATATTTATATCACGATTGCATCTTTTGTTTTATATATATTTTATCCCTGCTTAAAAAGTATTATAGAGCAGAAAATGAGAGTTATGGTATCAAATATTTAAATTTATACCTTTTTATATTACATTAAAGTAATAACATTAGTTTTTGTTATTGTACTATTATAAGATTATCTTTTGTTACTATATTAAAATGTAATTATTCAGACGTTGATAAAAAGCTCTCATAATAAGATTATAATTTCTTTTTATACCATATAATGCTCTGATTTTAAAAGATAAGAATGCATAAGAAATGAAAAGCAGGATGATTTTTTCTCTATATTTTATTTTAGAAATGAGTTCCAAAAAGACTAAATATGAATTTACAAAGGCGTTATTTTTCTAATAAATAATTAAAGGGGTTGAAAAAAGTGTGGGAAAAAATAAGATTTGTATTATTCTGATTATATTTAAAGAAATAAAATATTTAAAACTTGCTTTTTCTCCACTTCCAAACAATTTTGGATAATTTTCTTTAAAAATAAAAAAAAAAATTCCTACCTTGAGACACTGTGTAATAATGATAAAAAAAATTAAGACAAAAAGCATTTATTGATAATTTTTAAACAAGTTCAATGCTTGGAAAATTTAAAACATTTTTTTTTCTTTTACTAATTGCTCAGTGTATTATTTTTATTATTATTAATTGCTAGATATAAATGGGTAATTAAAAAACTGCTATAGATATTCAGTCAATCTTAGATTATCAACTGAATTCAATCGAATTTCATTAGAAACGAAATGGATATAATGTTTTACTTTAATTATGTTTCCCTTAATTTCAAACATCATTTTGATTGTAAAGGAAGTCAATTTCTGACTAATATGATCTAGATGATTATGAAACATAACTAATTGTATCACAGTGCTTTATGGGTTGAAAAAGTTATGGAATACAAGTACAAAGAAACTAACATTTAATTAAAATTGAAATGGAGATATAAATATGAAAGAGAGAGACAATTAAAAATAATAACGTTTTCTACAGAAATATAAAAATAAATTATTTTAAATGTATTATAATATTTTTTATTACTTGAAATTTAGAAATATTATTTTTGAATTTTGATATAGGTTTGTTTCTTGAAACAATTGCAAACATATAATTTATAACTTTTTTTTGTTAAGGGACAATTCATTTTAACATTCAACAATGATTTGTCAGTAGTCATTGTGATTTCTGTTAAGTTTTCCTTTATAAATTTTAGTTTTGTTTTTAGATTCAAATTTTCTCTTTGCAATTGATATTTTTAAAAGTGTTAAGGCTGTTAAAAAGAGTATCATTTTTTTTTTTAAAAAAAAAAGGCATTTTTTTTTATTTTATTGAACTAAAAGTATTATTTTAATTCAAATTTTTTAAAAAAAATGTTTCCTTTTTTGTCTTTTAAGAAATACTTTAAAAAACGCAACATGTAAAAAATATTTGAAGTATTAGATGAAAATTTAGTAGATAACCTCTCGATCTTTTTGATATATAAAGGGAAGAAGAAAAGTGTGCAACTCTAATAATCTCTTTTAAATAACAATTAAACAATATATATTTATATGTAACAGTTTTAAAATTCAGAAACAAAATAATTTAAGGATAAAAAAATTTATTTGTACAATGTATTTAATGATATACTATTATTCTATTTAACTATCATTTAAGCAGAAATTTACATTTCTAATGGTCATTATGAAATTTACAAATACAGCAGGAAGAGACTTAAAATAAATAATTTTTATTTTAAGAATGATGCTTTTTGGAATGATTCTTAAGAGTTTTTCGCAAATTGGACAGTTTGCGCTTCATTACTTAAAAAATAAAAACAATAGGTTTTCTTCAAAAACATTTAATAATTGTAGTTAATATGTATAAATTATTTCCTAGTTACTTTTGTATTTTAACCACTCATTACTATGTTGTATAGATTTCAATTATTCAGTAAAAAAGAAACTTTTTGAAAATGGTTTTCAAAACTTTATGCTAGTTTTCATATCTTGAAAAAAATTTACTAAGAGAATACAAATTATCTACACAAATGATCGACGTTCTTCTGAGTCAAGAACATATGAAAAACATTCATATCCTTTTAACAAAGGGCCTGACAAAATACAATTTGCTACATGTATTTCAAATCAGATACAAAACCAGCAAAATTATAAATGACTTGATATATAAAGATTCTGCAAATAATATTAACTCGTAAATCCTTCTTTCCTGTAATACACTAAGCATCTACTAAAAACAAGCGCACAGTGCTTTCCTAGATCAAAAGACTGAACGTTGAGAGAGCACGGCTTTAATAATCTTGTGGCGTCTGTATTAGAGGATATTATTAAAATTCACTCTTCTGCGACGCAAAAGCGAGATTGGATTTTTCGGTGTCTGTGGCAGAGAGAGCCTGTTATCTAAGTGGAATAAATCTTGGGCCGTGACGTTTACGGTTACATGACAACCTCCCATTTTCGATTAAATCGCTATGAGGCTTGTCTTGGGAGCGCAACGGTGATTTTGCATTAATCATCGGAATACTGTTTGACCTAACCCTAATTAACCTTCATTTACTGTTCAGTTAGTCACGTGACTTGTTTCGCTATTGCTCTATCATGAATGAGTTTGGAAATTGTTCAACGATTACAAAGATATTAGAAATATCGGGTAATCCTAGTCGCCAGGAAATAATTCGCGAGACTACAGATAAAGAACATTGTTCCTCGATCGATGTCTATAGATAAGGGAATGAAGTGATATTGCCCGTCGCTCCAGATATTTCATTTGTTTGGGGTTGCCATTTGCATTTCAATGTCCGAATTATCTCACTCCGGAGTAGCCAAAACAGATTCTTTTTGATTGCCTCGATAACCTGTAATGGCTTGGCAAGCGCATGGAGAATCGCAATGTTTTCCAAGTCGGCGGCTGTCTAGAAAAGGATAAGTCGAAGGAAGATATTTCCTTGACTTCTTTCTCTGGGGGCTTAGGGTGAAAGGGATTCTCATCGAAGTAAAAATTTCCCTTCCTATAAAGATAATCCAACCATTAAGGTGAATGGCTTTTGTTTAATGGCTTGTCTTTTATTGTGAGCTCTATCCCGTTTTGAAATTTCAATACGAGTTATTATGAAGGTTTGAGTATAATTACGCTTCATTTCTCTGTATAGACTAGTCACAAAAGGTTTTCGATTCTCTGGGCTGGCTTAAAAGTCGGTACTTATTGATACATCAGCAAAAAATTCAGATGTATTTGGTTTGAAACGATGAATAGAAATATAGTAAATAAAGCTAATCACAATTTTAAGAAATACAATAAATTTAAAATACGTGATATGTGTTAAAATGGAAAACTCTCTGAAATATATCTAAGTGCATTTAAGCGCAAAAAAGCAGGATATTTTATCGCTATTTATTACATTAGATACCACATTATTACTTAGCATGTGTTTCTCTAAATTTTTCACAAGAAAAAAGGCAGCAGTATTACAGTCCAATTCCCTCCCCCTTTATTTTGTTGATATATTTATTTAGGTAAGTAGATAATTTTTATTTCAAGAATTATCTGTACTTATCTGTCTGGACTCTTTTTTTCATTCAATTTCCTGATTTTCATCAAAAGTACTGTGAATATACAAAGGAAATCACATATTTTTAAGCAAGAAATGTTCATAAAAATTGTCATCTTGTATGAAATTGTTTGTATGTAACATTTACCTTGAAATCGCCAAGGAATATTGATTTCACATTTATTAAAATTGTAGAACAAAAGTATGAAACAGAAAAAAATATAATTTTAAATGTTGAACCCAATTCTGTTTTTACACGAACTTCTTTTACTTGATTTTGATTTAACACGAATTAAAAAAATAGTTCTCTTTTTGCATGTTTTATTTTGATTTAAAACGAACGACCAAAATTATAACAAAAAATTTTACTTTAATTTTATTTTTAATAACTGTGACAATGGAGACGATGCATGTAATGCGACTTTCATTTGTAAGAATTCTCCAAATTTCGTAATATCAGTAAGAAATTTTATCTTCTTTACCTGCATTTAGAGTTTGGTGTTCAAAGTGAAAAACCCGTAACACTTGTTTTGATTTGAATGAAATGTTTCTAACATATCAAGACATAACAAGTCTCAGAAAAAGTATTTAAACAAATTGTTCCTCTCAACACGATGAACAATGAGAACGAGAGAGCCAACGATAAAATCTTTGTTATTACTTTTTTTTATCTTATGTACTTTTTGGTCTTATGCCTAACGAGAGGTATGACATACATATTTATTAATTTTGCGAATAAATGAAAATAAAAAGTGAATAAATGGTAAGTTACAGTTTTAAAGCCTTTGTTTTACTATTCATAACTGAAATAGTTTCTCAGTAATCCGTACATTATATGTATCATAACTCACCCGCATCAAAATCGAAAAGAAACGCAATCTCTTTGGATATTAAAATTCAAATTTTAGATCGCCTTGCAACTGCACAAAGTGCAACGTCTGTAAGAAAGGATTTAAGTTTACATGAAGTTAACGTAAGAACTATCTATAAAATTGAATCTGCTTTTAGAAAGTCGGTATGTTCCGGAAAAAATTTCAGTGCTAAATCATCCTCATGCGCCAGAGATAATGTCAATGAGAAAACGGAAAAAACTCAAGAAATGTAGATAGAAGATTAATCGCAAAATAGAGTATCAGTAGATGGAAATCTCACCAAGCAAATAGTGTTAAGAATACATACAAGATATGGCTATTAAATGACGAGACTGACGCTATAAGACATTTCATTTTGATGTCGTACATATATACTTATTATTACCTTCAATATACACCCCTCCTCTATCCCTACAACTCTCCATAAGAATCTTCCATTGTTCGAAGTAATGCTGGAACTTTTCTGTTAGATCCTTTAGGACGCGTGCCGCTTTCACTTTCACAGCTCGAAAGGACTCAAATCTTGTTCCTTTAATTGCAACTTTCACCTTAGGAAATAGATAGAAATCGCATAGTACAAGATGCGGCCAACAAGGCGGATGGTCTTCACTGGTATGCTCAACTTGTCTAGAAATCTCCTGTCAGACAATGTGGAATGGCATGTCCTTCCACAATTTGGGTCGTTTCTTCCTTTATCTTTAACGGAGTTCAGAAAGAATGGGAGACTAGTAATGTTGATTAGTAGTTTGAACTTCAGGAACCCAGTGAAGGTACATAATCCCACAAATATAAAAAAAACCCAATCATCAATACTTTGAATTTTGATTTGCTCATCCGAGCATTTTCGGCTATCAGTGAAGATGGGTTCTTCCAGTGCAGAGACTGGCTCTTCATTTCAGGATCATAAGTAAAAAAACACGATTCATCACAGGTTATTATCCTTTCCAATAAATTTGGATCATTTCCAATGGCATTCAAACTCTCAGTACAAACATTTTTTCGAGCTTTTTGTTGTTCTTACGTGACAATTTTAGGCACTTTTTGAATGTACAAGTTGTTACGTAAAATTTGTCGTACGGATTCTTAGCCAATTCTTACAGTAGCAGCAATCGCACGAATACTTAACCGACGGTCAAATCGAACCAAATTACCGATTTTTTCGATATTGTCATCCGTTTTTGAATGGAAAGAGTGACCCGGACTGAATAATTTTCAACGCATTCTCACTCGTCTTGAAAACGCTTAAACTACTCAAAAACACGTGCTAACATAAACATTTATTACCATATACTTCTTTCAATAAATTATAAGTTTCAGTAGCGGTTTTTCACAACAATTTCAAGTTTCATGTGAGATTTCACAACAATTTGTTGCTTGCTTATTATTTTTCCAGCGAAACAAGAAAATAACTCCAATGCGAATGAAAGCTACCGCTGTATGGATTTTTTTACTGAAACGAGAAGCACCGCATTCAAAAGGGAAGGCTTCACTCTAAACAGCAGTTGGTATCTGACTTTTTGCGCATGCATTCATTTTAAATAGTAGCGTCAGTCTCATTTTTTCATATCCAAAACTCGTAGACTAATTAAAGAAATGAAACCAGGCTTTTCATCTGAATTGAACAAAAAGAATGAATTTTAAGCAAGTGCTGTTTGGATGACAGGTTTTTTCAAAATGTATACTTATCATAATTTAAAAATTAAAAGTGAAACTGTATCTGCAGATGTTTGAAGAGAAGAATGCTAAGGAATGTTTGCAAAATCTTCCTAAAATAATTGATATTGGAGGCTACACTCCTGATCAGTTTTGGAATGCAGATGAAAATGATCTTCGACAACGATTAATTATTGAATTCTTTCTGAAATCCACTGAAACTCAACGGCACCATAGTAGGTTAGTTCTAATTTTGTTCAAGAGGTTATATAAAGAGTTCCTCACCAACACAGCATGAGGTGCAAGACAGTTATAGTGTTAGCATTAATACGATAATCTTACGAAAATGTATACGTTTATTGTCAGAAAATAAGAATAAGTAAAATCATTTTATGTATAACTCATATTACCTTGCCTAATATTTGCTTCCATGAATTAGTGACATGTTCTTTTTTCTTTTCAAATTATTATTTACTTCGTACAATACATGTGCAATCTTTTTGAAATAAAAATGTTTAAGATGCTATCAGGAAAATTCGTGGTTTATTGTATTTTTGCTGATATCTTAAGACTGGAACAAATCTTTTATTTTTTCTATAGATATAACATATTTTTACACGTATTCTTCGGGAGCGTATCTACAGTGCAAAACAGAATTAGGTGTATACAATATATAAGTTAAATACCAGAGTAACTATACAATGTAATTTAAGATAATATGCTAGCAGAATTAATCTCATAACTTTTAATAATAAATTAGTTTTCTATGCTTTCAGCTTTCATTATTCATTACCATCAAAAACTTAATGACTTTGATTATCAAATGATAAAAAAATTATATGTCTGCCAATCATGTATTATCTTTCTGTGTTAAGTTTCTGAATTACTATTTCCGCTATTCTATCAGGAACCAACATGATAATAACTTAATTGAGATACACTAAAATGTTATATCAATCTGATTATTTGTTACTTATGCAAACTTCTAACAAGAACTAAAAATTTTTAGAAATTACAGAATTTAGACAGCCCTCCTTAAAAACTCAAAAATGAATGCGCCACACAATTATCATTGTATTTTATCAAATTCCGTATTTTTAGAGAGTTTTATTCTTCATTAATTACCTAATATGTTTTAAATTGGGCGACAATTGTAAATGTTTTCCATATGCTACAAAATATCTCTGAAATCTTACGAAGTTAAATTACGTTCTCCCTCACATCTGAAACTAATTTATCCGAAACTGAGCGAGAAAATTTTAAAAAACTCTTCATGATTAAAGCAAAAAATTTTATTCATTGTTTAAACTAAGGAGTTCTGTTAAGATTAAACAATTCAAAAATACTTTGAAAGGAAAATTTTTCTGTTCAAATAATGTATATAAATATTAACTCAAAAATTGTGCAAAATCCATAGTGTTAAAAATAAGGTTACCTAGAGGGAAAGATCACAACATTTTTGACAGCTATTATCTAAATTTTATTGTTATTTTGTATTCTGATGTTATGAGATAATAATAGGGAATGTCATGTAGCTAATGAAATTAGGTCTTAAAATTCTTACGTAGTATAAAGCAGAAGTTAGGAGAGAGAAGTATAAACTCACACAGGGATTGTCATCGTTACTGAAATATAATTCAAAACCATGAAAACAATTATATATCTTCAGAATTAGGAGCTATTATACTGAATTTTACTGTTGAGTTGACTGTTGAGGCCATGATGGTGAAGAGGTTAGAATGTTTGACTGCGCACACTGCCGATCCAGATTCGATACTTGGCTTTGATAGATGGTAATGGTTCAACTCAGCTCTTCACCACACACTCCGTGGGCGATAAATGAGTATTCTTGGACATGTATGTGAGCTTGTAATTAGCGTACAGATATGAGTACCGCCTAATAGGACTCATTAAGTCCGAGCAGTCTTTAAATTAATTTAATGATAATTACTATTTGTATATATATTGTTAAATAGGAGAATATTTTACACTGTAAAATATTTTACTCTTTATATTTTTCTACGAATCCTTTTGAATCCTTTAATCTCAGTTCTTTGCAGAAATCTAAATAAGATGTTTTAAGAAAAACAGTGCCTAAAAATTTAAAGGTACACATTTTTAATACTAAAGAAAGTGAATTTCAGCACAAATGGAAAAGTATAGAAAAATACTTTCTAAATTAAATTATAATACAACAAAGAAAACTTATATTTTAAGTAAAAATTAGCGAAGTAGTTAAAAAAAATTCCTTTTGTGCTTTCATTTTTCGATAATATCAAGAGATTTTATCAAAATAATCAAACAAAATTATTTGCTTCATAATCACATATAAACTTATAGTCGGAAAATATATATTTAAAATTCATATCTAAGACTATAGTGGAAGAATATAACATATCATTTATAATTTTTTGCAGAACAATTTCTTTATGACTTCAGATGTTAATTAAAATGCCAGCAGCATATAATTCGAATATTTAGTTCTAAAAATAAACTGCTGAAGTAGATTAAGACTCAGCGCAATTGTTATTATTTACATCAGTCCATTTTTATTCAAAATAATATTCGAAATTCAAATGCCATAAAACCAACATTGAATTTACAGTACGACGAAATATCATATTTCTATACAAATTGAAACTTCTGCTAGAACTTTCTTTTGTCTTCCCCCCCTTTTTTTATACTACACTCCGAAATACAAATATTTAGAAAATTTTCATATGAAAAAAACTTTTTTTACTTCTTTGTATTTACTCCTTACGTTTCCAATTACTTTAATATAAGTATAGTTTTATAAATTGCTTTGTTCATTCTTATTTTCTTTGTTCTCTTATAACACACACACAACACACATATGTATATATATTATAAGAATGCTGACTGCAATTCTAAACCGAATTTAGAATGTATAAATCTGAAACTAATAAAGAAACGGATGATAAGAAAAAGCATAAGGGAAAAAGAAAATAATTGGGCTTTAGGCCAAAGAATTCATAGTCCCGGTCCAAAAAAAGACTGAGATTTTATCCAGAGATTGATTCACGTTATTTCCCTGATCAAAAGACAAGAAGGCCTCCTTGAGTGGCTCAGTATGTAAAGAATTCGTATATAATATTTCTGCGATATGTGCGAAGAATGTCATAATACTCTGTTTCCTAGAGTAAAAAAGCACATACTTTTCCTTTCCAATATTTTTTATGCATGACTTACTTCTTTTTGTCAGTTTTACTGGAATTGGAAAAGAAATGCAGCGTTTTAATAGTATTCATCCTTTTTGTGTATTAAAATAAATCATATTCATATGTTCGGAATACATTTTTTTTGGTTAGGAAAGACAGCATAAATATTTATGAATTCCTATGTTGCCAATGATTAAAAGAAATTTCATAGTGCTTTAATAAATATCCTCTTCTAACCGCATGAAGTAATTACAAACTATATGAATAACACTATTATTATTTTTTATTTATACCACATTTTTCTTATTTGTTATAGATGCTTACAATACATTTGATCCTAAGATTTAATTCTGAAATAAAAAAAAATACTTGCAAATTATTGAAATTCTTATTCATTGATTATTTGAAAAATATTTTGTTTCAGCAAGTTTATTTTTAAATGTAAGTAAAATGTATTTGTTATTTAACTAAAAAAAATAAATGTATTAATCTAAAATTGTGCGCAAAATACAAATTAGAAAATTAATTAATTGAAAAGTACATATATATACATATGTGTGTGTGTGTGTGTGTGTGTGTGTGTGTGTGTGTGTGTGTGTGTGTGTGTGTGTGTGTGTGTGTGTGTGTGCGTGTGTGTGTGTGTGTGTGTGTGTGTAAAAATACGCAGGCATAGAATACTTGAAGAAAACTTCATGAATATTTTCCTTTAAATTTTAATTAGAAACTTATAAATCAGAGTATATTTACGGAATATTCATCTCAATTGTTTTTATTCTTATATTTACAGGTATTTAAATTCGAGCTGTCTACGCCATTTTAAGCAAAACATTAAAACTTCAAAAAGCGTAACAGCAATCTCTAAGAAAATGATCTGTTCCTCATTTGTAACTTGGAGACAGAACAACAACCCGCATGCTGTCTGGCAACCCTATACTGTTACCTTTCCGATATGACAGTAGAATTTGAGAAGTCGAATAACCATACGCACGCTCTATGTTTAATAAACGTTTCTGTTAATTTACAGGCCACATTTTTTGTTATTAATCTACGCAAGTTCCGCACATGATCTGTTTTAGAGATATTATATGTAGTTATTGGTATAAATTCTGAGCTATTTCGTGAAACGCTCTAAATTTATAGTCATATACCACTCTTATTCATTCCTTTGAGTATTGTCGTATTTTATACTGCATTCACACGTATTCAAATGATTTAAATATTAAATTGTTATCCTTGTGAAAATTGAATTTTTATTTCAATTTCATAAAATAAAATTTGGCTCATTTTTTTTCATATCTTAACAAGATATTTACAAAAAAGTATTCTGATTGTAAAATGTAACAGTTTACAAATTAATAAATGTATCAGCTTCACACATGTTACAAATTATAGTAGTTTTCAGCACATATTTATATAGTTTATCACAAACTAAGAATTCATTTTGGTTTAATTTTAATATCGGATGGACCGAATTAAACAAATAGTGATATATTTTCTATTTTATACTTTATTTTCAATCAGATACCTCAACGAAATTCTTCTTCTTCCAATTTCATCCACATTTTTATAGATCGAGGCAAGGGAAAGAATTTGATCAATCTCCAGTAGAATTTCTGTTTTCTTCTTGAAGAATGAGGTGATTGATTTGGATCCACACACACACACATAAGGAAGTCAATCATGCACGTAAATTATTTTTATTAGATTACTTTAACTAATTTGAGGGAAAGGTATTTCACATCAATTTCTTGTATTATTTACTATTGTATTATCAAGAGGAAAAGTTGTAAGCAGCATGCATCATTTTATTACATTCTAAACATAAAATCATTATAATTGATACTCAACATTTCTCATGACATAATTTTCATTTAAATTTCATGGGCTAGTGTTAACAACTTCAATTTTTGCTGTATAGTTTTATTATCAAAATGCACAAAATTTTAAGTGTTAAGTGTTCTGCAGTTTCTTTTTGTATATCCAATTGAATCCATTCTATTGCCTTTTCGAAACATTTTCGGTTACTTCAAAAGAAGCAAATGCTTTAATCTTATCTCTATTAACTTATTTGAAAAATAATGCACCAGTAGTGACATTTCGAATCTTTCAGAATTTAAAAAAGTAATTCTGGATAGTTTTTGTTTGTTTTCTAGTACATTACGACACAAAAATTTCTTTATCGCTTCTTTTAGAAGTAATCTCTTTATATACAGTGAAAGTTGTCAAATTTCTTTTGTACTATGGATTGAAGAAAAGTTTTCTTATTTAAAATTCCAATGATTTAGAAACTTCAACTTTTTAAAAAACTTTTATGTTCGGTGTATATGGAAATGATAAAAATAATTATCATTGTTCTATTTCAGGGTTATCTGGGTTATAAGGTATACATTGTCTACTGTCTTAAAAAGCTTTTGATATTATCAGAATGTATTGCAGGGATAAATAAATAAACTAACTTCATATGAATGAATCGCCCCAAACAAGAAAAATAAAATTAGTTTCACTAAACTCAGTGAGGTATTTATTGTTGACAGCTCAGAAGCTAAAAGAACAGTACATGTTTTCTTTTAGAATTTTACTAAAAGATTGACGTTATTTGAATAAATATCACAAGGAGTGTATCGTTAAAGCTCTAGAATAATACTAAAGCTAAAGTCTTCAATAGTCAAAAAGCATTAGAGGTAAACCTAGTTTAGCTATGTTCCCGGTCTACATATTAGCAAAATTTACTGTCGCTTAATGCGAGGTTGAATATTTAAAACACTGAAATATTTTTCGGGGCTTAGGCTTAAATTAACATCACACCAGAAGTAGCACTGGGGTTACTGGTGACAGACTTCTTAATTTTGAAGCATAGTCAAGTAGCGAGGGTAGTACCTAAACTGTCACACTCACAGAAATCTATGTTTCATAACAAAAACTACTAAATGTCGTCTGTTAGCTGAAAATCTGAACACTGTAAATTATTTTATCAATTAACACTAAAAATTGTATCATATGAGAGAGTATCGTAAAGTTTTAATTATCACTAATAAATAACTGAGATTTCTGGGTAAAATTTTTTCTGCATATTAATTGATCCTTACGTACATAATGTTGTAAATTATAGTTATTAATGTTATCTACTTAGTTTCAGAAACCCGTAGACTGAAGTAAGTTGCGGATTGAAGCAACTAACAATACAGCTTCATGAAAAAAAACAGAGTTCAATTTCCTGAGTCTTCAACAATAAAGGTCTTCAAAATGTCAAGAAATCTTAGGAGAAAAATGCATTATACTGTAAAGTTGGAATATCCGTTATTTTCCTTTTCACTAATTTCTGGGACTTTTTTTAATAATTTAATGCATAAAATAAAACCTCGATCCAACCAAATGAAATGGGATTTAGGCAAGTTCAATTACTTAAATAAAGATAAGGAATTGAGTAGAAGAAACTTATACTCTGCGAAGTAATAATTCATTTCAAGTAGTCATAGCTGATATGTGCGAACCTACAGCGATAGCCCAATGACCTTTTTGCGGAATACCTTCTACAGTGAATGGACATCGGTCTACCCACTCGAACCACCTGATTCTGGGATATCATTCCCTCACTCGCATATATAAACTGCTGTTTGTAGAAAATGCAACACCATGAAGGAATCATCAGAATCAAATGAAATTCGCAGCAAATGTCAATTATAGGATATTATGCAAATTAATAAAGTTTCAGAGCCATCGCGCGTGCGCGGCGCGCGCAGCGCCCTCTGAATTGATGCTGAAAGCGTATAAATAAAGTGCTGTAGCGGGACGTTGAAAAAAGTCTATGATTATTTGTTAGTGGCAAACGTTTAGTGAGACCTGAGTATGCCTCCACGACGGAAGAATAAGAAATTCAAGCAACTTACGGAGTTTGAACGAGGGAGGATAATCGGCCTTCGAGAAGGAGGATTTTCCTATCGCGCAATAGCAGCTCGTATGCAGCGGAACAGTTCCACAGTGATGCGAGTTTGGAAGCAGTGGACCGACGAGCACCGAACAACTCGAAAAACAGGCACTGGACGACAGAAGGTGACGTCAGAGCGCGATGATCGACACCTGCTCCGCATGGCGGTGAATGATCGCACAGCTTCCTCCAGGCAGCTGGCAGCACGTTGGTCTACTGCTACAGGTGTACAATTGTCGGCTTCGTCAATTCGTCGTCGTCTGCTGCGCCGTGGATTGCGTGCAAGGGTGCCTTTATACAGGATTCCCCTCACGGCGAATCATCGACGGCTGCGTCGGCAGTGGGCTCTTGAGCACAGAGACAGGCGAGCTGATTGGCACCAAGTTGTCTTTTCAGATGAATCACGCTTCAATTTGTGGACCCATGATGGCCGTGTTCGTGTTAGACGTTATGCCGGTCAACGCTGCCTTCCTGAGTGTATTATTGAACGACATAGTGGTCGAACACCCGGAGTTATGGTCTGGGGTGCGATTTCGTATCATGGACGATCCAATTTGATACGAATTGAGGGTAATCTCAATAGCAACAGGTACGTCCGTGAAGTGCTACAGCCCGAAGTCGTTCCTTTCCTTCAAGGCATCCCTGGAGCTATCTTTCAGCAGGATAATGCACGCCCACATGTTGCGCGGACTGTTAGAGACTTCTGTTCAGCACAACGCATGCAACTTCTTCCTTGGCCTGCTTATTCACCGGATATGTCGCCTATTGAGCACGTGTGGGATATGGTTGGTCGGCGTCTCGCTCGTGATCCGCGTCCTGCAGTTTCCAAAGACGAACTTTGGTTGCGCATACAAGCGATATGGAATTCTCTTCCTCAAGCAGATATTCAACATCTGTTTGACTCCATGCCACGTCGTATAGCAGCACTTATTGCAGCGCATGGTGGCTGCACCAAATACTGATTTCGGACGCTTAATTTGTTTCTTTTGTTTTGAAAATTTCATCATTTATTTGTATCAGTACAAGTCGTTTCTGCATTAAATTTCATTTGATTCTGATGATTCTTTCATGGTGTTGCATTTTCTACAAACAGCAGTATATATATATATATATATATATATGTATATATATATATATATATATATATATTAAGTGTGAATTTCTATTACTTTGACTTACATTTAAGAATTATTGAATATTTGAAATATGTCTGCAGGAATAAATAATGATAACGAGGTGTAAAAACTCTGAATAGTGACAATGTAAAGAAATATCAAGAATTATAATTATTTTTAGTAATTATTAAGGCTGTATGGTACTGCGGGTTACTTCAGTCTACAGCTCCTTGAAGCCAAATAAATCTACATTAATAGCTGTTATTTACAACATTATGTAGATAAGGATCAATTAATACGCAAATTTTTTTATCCCGATATCTTGGTTATTTCTTAGTAATAATTAAAACTTTGTAAGCTCCCTTCGCATGATACAAAAAAATTAAGGAAGGTAAATGTATGTAAAATAGGTGTTATAAATATAATATTAAAGTAACTCCTGTTCAGTTATAATTTTCAACAAACAATTTCTCATATATTTATCTCATTAAAATAAATTTCTCATATACTTCTTTTAATTACAAAAAGAAGAAATATTCCATACAAAGTTTTGCTGAGAACAGATTTAGACACCAAAAAAGATGGTAATATTTTTATGATTATTAAATTATGAAAATAAATATTAGAATAAAATCAAACGATAATATGACAGTACAATAAACATTTTATCAATTGATTGCTTGATTCATTCATTCATTCTCTCACTTATTCAATTATTCATTCATTAACTCATTCAGTCATTCATTTACTCCTTCATTCTTCCATTCACTCATTCATTCCTTAGGAAATATATTCAGAAACCACTGTATATTAAAAAGTGCTCAGGTGATTGACCCTTTTATCGTTGACAAAAATAATAGTACCTTGGGTGGCTAATAAATTTAAGACATAATCAAGCTGCATTGAAAAAATGTGTTTCTTTATTCCAAAGGCACAACAATTAAAAAAAAAATTTCCAAGAAAGGAAACTTACTTTCTTGCCTAAAATTTCAAATTTTTTGTTAACAACGTTGACCTCTCTCTATATGATCAAATTGTTCTATAATTAATTATATGTTCAATGAAATTCTTTTTCATGAATATAGTAAAAATGGGGAAAAAACTTACACTTTATTTGGAACATTAATGTCATCATTATTATTATTTAAGTTTGGAGCGTTTCTCAAGATCTCCGGAAAGCATTTTCAAATCGAAAATTTTTTTTAAATTAAGTAGACGAAAGAAATTAACTCATATTCGACCCGAAGATCGACTATGACCAATATTTATCTTGTTATTAGGGATTATTATTTATTTAATTATCTATCTCCTGAGATAAGTAGAATTTTGAAATTTTAATCTTTAGGACGCGTGTGTAGAGGGATCTATCTACTCCACATACTTAATACAAACATAATTTTTTGATTATTCTCAAAAAAGAATAAAATTAATTTAATGATTTGATCGCTTGATTATTTTGACTGAACTTCAATGGAATAAATATGAAATATTATGTAATGACGCTGTAAAATCACAAAGTCTTTTATATTTTAATACAGAAAAAAGATTACTAGGTTTAAGTATTTAATAATTAGTTTCCTTTGATGTTACAATTTCACAAAATTGAATATTATTTGCTTTCATATTCAAATGTAAATAATATTTTATAAAAATTTAACTAAGCCGTGCTTATTAAAGTGAAATTAAAATAAAATAAAACCTTAATTGCTTATATATCTATATAAACACTTTAACAAATAAAGGCTTTTCTCAGTTTAGTTTTTCCTAACGTTGCACTAGAAGCAACTCGAGGCCTTTTGGATACGGAACTCGTAATTTTGAACCACTGTCAAGTGACGAGGACGACACCTGAGCCGGCACCCCCCTCTCCTAACTTACAAATCCCGCCAATGGGAGGACTTTGGCCCCCGACAGATTTAACGTGCATCAGCCTCAGCTAAACGGCGGGTCTTCAGTTGCCAAGGATCGAACCCGCGACTGAACGAAAAAAGCTGGTCACGAATCCGAAGCCATGGCCACTAGGTTACAGTGGCCACAAAACAAATAAAGGCAAATGCGGTTTTAAAAACATAATTTGTAAGAGTAAGTAATAAAGAGTCATTTAATAAGTAATTATAATAGAGCAAATCATATACAAATTTTCAAAGAACTCTTAGATAATATATTATATTGTCATTCAAAAACTGAGTGAGCATAGAATTGAATGTTTTCTCTAATGTAATATCAAAACGATAAAATTTAATATTCAAATATTTTTAAGATAAAATAATCTGATCTAAATATAATAATTTGAATTTAGTTTCAAAAATAATTTCTGAAGATAAAAAATGTGTACATAAAAGTCTCTTAATTCTTTTTATTCTATTTTAATCATTTTAGTTTTTTTTTCTGTATTTTTTAAATTTAGCCTGTTATCATACATGATGCAAAAATATCTGAAATATTTCATTATCTTCAAAAGAGCTATTTAAACGGAGAAAAAATACTTCTTTTGAATTTTTATCCCCTTCCATCAAAAGTGTGAATTTTGCTATTTTAATTTTTTTTTTTATCAAACTGGAAGCGGAGAAGCGGGGTTTTTTTTTGTAGTTTACTGGAGATAGTAACACTTATTTACGGTACGCAGAATTCAAATTCTTCACGCTCAGTAATTTTTGACGAATGGATATCATTCTATTATTAATTTGACACACTTTTTGATGCTTTTTCACTCAAAAATGTAATTTAAAATGCATTTTAAAAGTGTTATTTTTTTTATCTAAAAAATTTCAGAAAAACATTTTCTAATGCATGATATTGCAAAAGAATCAGGTCTTTGAAAGGCGAAAAGCTGTGAATTCATACTCAGCTTTCAAATATCAGAATTTAATTTGTAATTAAGTAAACTTTTAAAAAATTACATATAATTTTGAAATTTTGTAACCTTTTCTTCTTTTTTTTTTCCTGCGGTGAAGTAAATAGTTAATTTTAAAAAGAAATTTTTGTAACCATTAATATCTTAATTTTTTTTCTGTGGAAGGATTCAATCTTTGAAAGAAGTAAGTTATCTGAAGTTTTATCTGTGTGTGTGATAGGTTAAGAAATTATCATTTTAACTAAGATCATATATTTTTGATGCATTTAATAAAACTTTCAATCTGCGGAATAGCAGACTTAGACTTGGAAGTAAACAAATTCAAAAATAACATTGCCAGTGATTTTTACTATCAGTTTACACAACAATTTCTATATGTCCTAAATTTCTGCTGTGAGTGAAGTTATAATGCGTGTTCTTACACTGTGTGAAATTTGAAATTTTTAATATAAACTATTGAGTATATTTTGTAATAAATCTCAAGTGCTCCAAATGCAAGAAACTGAAGTGTATTGATGCCTTGGCTCCGGAAACTTTTAAGATAAGATACTTATCACTAGTGAAGCAAAATTTAATGACAGAGTTTTTACGGTTCAAGTGATAAATAATATAAGTGTTTTATAAAGTTTAAAGATTTTTTGAAAATTTAGAAGATATATATGCGTTTATATGCAATCTTATTCTTGTTTATATGTTCTTTTTTGAAGGGTCGTATATTTTAGGAAAACATAGAAGATATTGCTTTGAAATAAAGCACAGCACATTTATTCAAAAATTATGCCATATTTCAAAAATAAGGAAGAAAGCTTAGTAAATAACAGTTCCGTTGGAATTTTATATCTGGTAGAATTTAATGAAACAAATATTTATTTGAAAAACAAACGGATTACATTGTATTTTTTTATTAATTTTTTATATTCGTTGAAATTAACTTTTTTATATAGTCACAATATAAGGCCCTGGTATTAATTCTTTCACTTGGTTATACTATTATTAATTGGTATTCAAAAAAAATTTTAATCACATATATAGTCAAATGAGAGAGAGAGAGAATAGAAAATCTTACACTAATGAGGACAGAGTTATTTTGTTCAGATCTATGAAAATTCAAAAGTTAATTCGGTGGAAAACGTTCTTATATGCATCTGATCCTGAAAGTTAATACTAGAAAGATTATTTTTCTGATGCGAACCATTAATGTCCGAGTCCATAATAGACAGAGAGATGATGTGGCCGATTCACTGACCCTATTCAGATCTTTCCTAGCTGCAATCCAATTACTTGTTACACTTATCAATATGGTCACTATTCCTTCATTCGTAGCTTCCACTCACGCTCTCCCTAACAATAATTTCAGTATTCAATTCTTCAATGCTTACAAATTCAATTCATCACTCTCATTCACTATAATTCAATAATTCATATCTAATCTATATCCATCACTTTTTAAAGAGAGATATCCAATTCAAACAACATAATATTAAAGTTTAAACTATTCGTCATAGAGCTCATTTTATAAATGACGCCATTTTACACAAAGAATATAAAATATCTAAAAATTAGCTTTATTTAAATCCATTCACTCTAAAACAAATTATTTTAGGCGCTCTTAAATCTTTACAAAGTTCAGAAAGTTATACCGCTCTGTATCAAATATCGTGCATATATGTAGAGATAAACACCTGCCTCTCTTGATATTTTAAAGCCCTTAATTGTCTCCTTCTAACAATAAGTGACACAATTCTTCAGCGAGAATTTCTTACATTTAACAAGTAGAGAGCTTTGAAGTTATATTATCTTGAGAATCAGTATTTTAATTAATGTGTAAGAGGAGATCATGTGGTTCGAAACAGCACCAGTTCCTACCAAGAAAGAAGCTTATCTACACTCTAACGCTCTACCAGCGACAGATATAATCTAGAATAGGCTGAGAATCCGTTCCAGCGGTAATGATCATGTTCCACATCCTCTTCTACTTAGTTTAATGATTTCCTGTTCTAGACATCAATAAATGGGGAGAACTTTCAAAGGGAGAGAACATCATTAAAAATAGACAAACGCTCGTTCTAATCAACTATCCTAGGATAAGAAGAATAAAAAATAAAATGACAAAAAAATTGGAAAATGTACGTTAACTAATTTCAACGAAAATATTGTCCATGCGCATAATGATCAAGTGTTTGCTTGCCCCCTAGGAATATTTTAGAATACTTAACATAGCGTAGTCTAAATTGTTTTCTGATAACTTTCCTATCTGAATCGAAGTCCGTTACTCCAGGCCTCTTTAAGCACGATGTGATTGGAAAGGATCAAATTTTAGACAGAGCTTTGAAAAAAATCTCTGTGACAATTATTTCCTCTCACTAAAGAAGAATGGGTTATGAAGTAAATTTAAAAAAACAAAAATATTTTGTTTTTGTTTCAAAATAAAGTACAGCTTTTTATCGCTAGTAAATATTTTTTTTCAGTCGTTAACGAATTTTACTCAATGAAAATACGTCTCTTGTTATTTCTTTTTAATGCAAATGCATAATCAATAGGTACTATAACTTTAACTTAAAAGTAGATTTAAAATTAATTTAATACTTGCTCAAATCTGTTTTGAAATTTCACGCATTTATTGCATGAAAACAATGCTATACTCATTTAAAAATGATTGTAGCTTTGTTCCGTGGTTTTTAAGCACAATTGGAAAGGATTAATGTTATGTTTTATAGATAATGAGCATTTTAATAAGAATGAAGAAATTCAAAGTCTCTTTTGGCTTTCGAATTACATTTTTTGCCTGTAGATTTTATTAAATTAATACAGTGGTATTAAAACTTTGAGAAATAATTAAAAAAATTGAAAGAAAACTTATGATTTAATTCTGCTTTTTTGATAAAATTAATAAAACTGTAGCTACAAAATGTGTATTTCTTATTAATTAAATTAAAGTACTGAAATTTCATATCTAGTTAGGTTCTTAAATTGTAATATGTTAATATTCTGAAAATAATTCATAATATTTATTATGTTTTACTAAATAAATATAGCATGGAAAATGCAAACAAAGCGATTTCCTCTAAATTTCCTTGGGAAATTTAATAATATGTACATGAAAGATAAAATATATTTTCAATTTAATTTCGTTAAAAGACAATTTAAGCCACACAATATACCATAATTAACTAAGCACATATGCATTTGCATTTGTATGGCGTCTTTTTACCTTTATATACTGGAATTAAAATCAGTTAGTTGTAATAAAATGTTTTTTGCACTATTAATTGTCTTTTAAATGTGTAAATATATTCTTATTTTTTCTGCTTATTATATTTAAGAGTGAAAATTAGTATTAATAGTGAAATAGTTTTGTTGAAATAAGGCAAACAAATTGTATCCTTCAAATTTATTTTAGTATTATCTCTGCCGCCGGAAACGGTAATTAAAAGTGTTCATATAAGTTGAAATATAAGACGAATATATTTCTATCAATGAAGAAGTAAAAACATAATAGAAGTGTTAGTATAAATTTAACAATTTACCTGAAGCCAGAGTCAAATTGTCACTCAATATATTATTCAAATTTCTAGTTTTGTTACAAATCAAATAAATTTGAATAATAGTGAAAATAAAAGATTGGTGTAGTAAAATTTTCGAATGAGAATCAGATTAATAATTCACATGTAATAAATTATTTAAAACTGCTCAAGCAATACGTTTAATTGTAAAATATCAGTCTAGACTTCTAAGAAGGGTATTTCTCTAGTGTCCAGGGAAAATCGACAGTTCTGTTAAAAATATATCAAGTAAATCCATGAAATTAAAATCTATATAGAAAACTGGAAAGAGAAACATTGTATATATATATATATATATATATATATATATATATATATATATATATATATATATATATATATATATATATATATATTGAAATAAAACTAAAAAAAATTTCATGTTACTGAGGAAACCAATAAAAATATAAAAATTTGTTTTAAATCTCGTGTTAAAATATTGTTTATTTTATATTCAAAAATATTTGATAAAACATGTATTGTTAGGTGATATAAATTTAGTAAATATCAACTGATAGTTATTCTTAAAGAAATATTTACAAAGTGAAATTCTAAACAATTTGTTTGAAGAATCCGAATGTTATTTTTATATTATTATCTTTAAAGAAACTAAAGGTTTTAAAATAAGCATTACCAGATACATATAGTTAGACAAAAAAAATTCATACTGTGTTTCCTATATCAAGCCTTAAAACAATAAATTACATGAAAATGACTCACAGAAAATGTTGAGTTTCGTATTCTGATGGGAACTAGGGCAGTTTTGTATTAAATATATTTCCTTTATGCCTTACATTTAAGCATGCTCAATTAACATTGTCTAAATTCTTAAGAGTTTTCATTTTTTTTTCAATTTAATGTTTAAAAGTTCAAATAATTTACATAAAAATACTTTTTAATAAGAAAAATAATAAATTTATGCTATTTTGAGATTTTTTCCTTATTAAGATATCTCAATTTTGAAAATTTCATGATAACTCCATTTAAGAACTGATGTAAACTTTGTTTCATGGAATGTATTCTTTTTTTCTCTCGTTTATTTCACTTTACTTCTATAATTAGGTGCCAAAATAATCCGAAAATCATACAAGTCTAGTGGCAGTAAGAATACAAACTTTAGACTCGTTTTCACAGAAAATTGTCTTGGGGAATAAAGGCGGCCACACACATTAAATTCGCTGATCCCCAAAGAGGCGTATTTAAGATTAAAAAGTGAAATACCATTTCAAATATTGTCCTAGTCACTTTATTGAAGGTCACAATTTTGAAATCGTTGAATCAGTATCTCGAAAGATAAGTCACTTTACAGATATTAAAAATAAAAGCAACAAAATGAAATCTTTCAATTGTTTAGCATATTACATTCTATTTTTTATCGAAAGAGCAGATTATCAAAAGTTTTTTGTATTTGTTTGCAATTTTAGTTAATTGAATTTGAAGCATTTCTTAAAATTACTCTTTTCCCATTTTGTTTTAATTCTTAAATTTAAAATTTCCTATCTCTTATTCGTGAATTAAAAATTAATTTTCAAATGTCATTCGTATAAATCACTAAGCTTCGTTTTTATCAGATAATTCTATAATCAATAAATCAATAACCAGGCCTATAATAATTCAATTTTTTTTTAAAAAAAATCAATCTTTATTTTTATATTATACGAAGAGAAATGGTCGTTACAAATGAAAAGAAAACAGAAAATACCCATACTAGAATAAGATATTTGGAAAAGATAAACCAAATAGATATATCTAAAATTTGTCTCTAATGTATTAAATCATCTTAAAGAGCAATTAAATTTTTAAGAGAAATAAACAAAACTTATATTCATAAAAATCTAAAAAGTCATAAAAATTTAAAATATTTAATAAATGTAAATTTATAAAAATAAATCTTCAGTACAAAGAGCATTACAATTCATTTAAAAGTATATTTGTGTAGATAAGTAACCTCTTCGCGTGTCGTAAAGTTGATATAATTCTAAAGTATTCATCTAAAATCTTATTTTAGTTGTTTCTTACAAAATGAGTATTGAAAATTAATTCCGAATGATATTTTGAGCTCTTAATGACTACTCTAATTAATTAATTAATTATAACTCTAACTCTGTGTGTGTGAAAATGAAATAAATGAATTCAAATGAACAAAAATTAATTAATGAACTATAAAAACATTTACTCATATAATGAAATGCTTATGAGGAATATGTTTTTAAAAATTCTAAAGCTACGAAAGAATTAATTTTTTTCAATTTTCCAAAGGAATAAATTTGCTACATTATTTGCATTATTAACTCAAGTATAAAATATTCTGCAATTATTTAACAACCATCCTCTTCACATGTCACCAGAATGATATAATTCTAGGGCTCTTGCTTGAAGGCTTATTGCCGGTTGTTTCGTATGAAATTTGCATCGTGAACACATTTCCAAATCATACTTGCTTTGTTTCCTTAATTACAGCTTCCGCGCGACCGCAACTGCATTTACAGTTAAAACAAAGAAATAAGCAGTCAATACGAAACATACGAAGCTAGACACATTTCGAAAATCTAAGTCCCGACTCATTATAAACAGATAGAATATTGGTAGGATATCTGTGTACTTTCCCGTTGCAATCATCGGAATAAGTGGAATGCAGCTTCTGATGGAACCATCCACTTTGCGCTTCCGGCTTTCCATGCAAATAACTGGATTAAGACAGTAGAGCATATATACTTGGAACAAACGGAAATTTCATTATTTCCTAATTGAGCGGAGCGTTATTACCCTTAACGTGTATACCCAATTAATATGTTTGCTAATTATCATGTTCCATGCGTATCCTTTGTGTTTCAAATCGACGGGAGAAGCAGATTCCTTGGAAAATGAGTGTATTGAAGGGAAATAAACCTTACTGTCTTCTCAGTGTCTTTTATTCCGACGGGAAATGTAAGTTCCTAAAGGTTGGATTCGATTTGAGGCACAGATCTCCTTAATCGCCTCCCCGCTTCATTAGAGAAGCAAAAACATTGATATCTTCGTAGGGTGCTTAATTGGTTTAATTGTTTATTTCGAAAGATTCGAATTACACTAAACTGGAGCACTGACACTGCTTCCTTCAGCGATATTTCCGTTTATTGCTTGAGAAATGGATAACGGAAAAGGAAATTAAAATATCTCAGGTAACCAGATGAGATTTTGATAAAATTTTAAAGGTTCAGTTTAAGAATTTTATAACTAAAGTACCTTCAAGGACTATATTAGAAAGATTCGTTAATTTTTTTAAGATTTAAAATGATTTTATTTCATTAGACTATTTTATTTTTTATTTCAAAAATTTACTCAAGAACGAAAAAACGGATAAAATAAGGTATCTTATAAATACATGAATTATTTTTAAAGGATAGTAAGACATTTGCTCAATGTATTATATACATCTGACTATTACAATAAATTTCAACACAATCTAATGAATTTAAGAAATACGACATATTTTCATCTTTATTTTTGTAACAAAATTATAAGAGAAATTGAACCAGGAACTCTTTTAACTTAAAAAAAAACATTTTGGTTTTAGCATTAAATAAATGATAGAATACATTTTATTGTGTGTTTAAAAGTAAATCGTTATGGTTCTTTTTTACCTGGAACACTGATTATTTAATTTAAAATTTCTTTTGTATCAATTGCCAATGTATAGGTATCAAATGAAAAGTTAAAACTAAAAACTGAGATAGAGAAACCATTTAATTAGAATAATATGATATTTGTGTTGCAAGATTTTTATCTAATTTTCTTGTGTAAGAATTCTTTTTCTAAAAATAAGGATCAGTTGTCTTTGGATATCATTTTAAATATGTAATTTGTAAATCTAGAAATTACGAGTGTAACTTAATCTAGAAGGAACTCTAAGTCTTTTAAACACAAAGAATTGTATGCGAAATTGAAATAAATTATTTTAAAAGATATTGAAATAACTTCTGATGTAATTGACCAAAAATAAATCGTTTGTTCTTTTTATTCTCTATGAGTAATTTAATCTAGTTATAAATGCAAGAAAATATGTATTAGCAGCATTAGATATTTATTATGCTTTCTAATTTATTTTAAGTACATCCCTGTATGAGAAAAAAATTTGCATTTTCTCAATTTAATAAAGCTTAAAATTTGTTTAACAAACTATTCTATTTCAAATATTAAATTACTGTAAATCTTGGGTTTTATCTTCATTTATGCAGCTGAGTAATTTTTTAAAAAAAAAACCGAAATTTTAGTTCGAGTTCCTGAGTGATTTCAAATAATTTGCTTTCAGGTTGTGAGCACAAATAATGGAAATAAAACTGTAACTAACACCATTGTAAATGTTTTTTTTTTGCTTTGTTTATGAGATAAAAAAAATTCTACCTAAAATTTTTGTACTTAAGTTGAATCTAGAAAGATTTATATGAGCATTTAAAAGTCTAACTTAATATTGAGTTTAAGTTATAAAAAAAATTGAGAATTACTTTTCTCACACATACATATAGAATATATATGTAGAATTTAGTAATTTGCAAGCTCAACCATAGTTAAACATTCATATTATTTTCATTCTATTTAAAATGAGCTAAAGTGGATATCCAAAACTTTCAGCAAAGAAAAAAAAACACTAAAATTTCAATCTTAATACCATGTTTTTAAGAATGCTTTCTTCAAATATGGCAGATATTTTCCTCATTTGATCAGCTCTTTCCAAAACTCATTTCTAGAACAAAAATTCACATTACCCTTATCAGAATACTTGAATCTACCCAATTACAATTCTTTATCCAAAGTGTCTCGAGGCTGACCATTGCTCAAAATGCAGTTCCTTTTTCCGTTTCTTTATTTTCAGGATAACATTTCTTCAGTTCCCTGTGCTCCTGTTAAACCCTGGGAGGCCGATTACTTAAAATCACTCTTCTATTGTTCTACTAGGGGTTTAATGGGTACTTCATTAAAGGATTTAGAGAATTTTTCCTCCAAGGGGTTGGTTCTAAGAGCGAAGTTATCGGTTACGATATCCGATTCTTAACAATAGCTGCTCCTTCCTTTGACGCTTTAGTAGAAGAAAGCCGTCCAATTAGAACGCTGAATAAATTGTCTCCTATCTTTTAACAGTGGGGATGCCTTTGTTCGCACTTTACATATGATTTTCCACTTAATGGAACAGCTTTAAAAATTTAATGCGTGGAATAAAGACGTTCAGTTTGCCCCCCTTTACTTTATTAATCCCTTCTCTGAAATGAGCAAATCGATTTTTAGGCGGAAAAAAATTTTTGGTTGACCTTATAGATTTTTTTTATGTTTAATCACACCTTTCTATGCTTCAAGGCCCACCCATGCAGAAACCCGCATTGATCATATGGCTTAGATGTTTCGAGAAACAAGTCAGGCCTTTAAAAACTTTAATACATGGAATTAATCGATCAAATTGTCATTACTGTTAACCTTGTTTCTCAAAAAAAAGCTAATTGATTTTCAAAAAAGAAATGATATTGTTATTATTCCAAAGTCGTTGATATACATAAAGTTATGCAACTACGATGGTTAGATCCTTCGTACTAGTATGCATCACTGATTCCTTATTTGAAAAGAGTAAGCTTCTTTCAATAAATAATATTAGAGACGTAAAATTTAATTTATTTTTTAGCAAATGCTTCTAGAAAATTCAAATACAGTGGATTTTTGAAAGATAACATTTCTTTGACTTGCCTTATTGTTTTATTTTCCAGTTAATGACAGCTTGGAATATTTCAAATTTTAATGATGGAATAATTTCTTTCAAATGTATAGTAAAGAGTTACTATTCTAAAGTTACTATTCTAGTTCACATTACTAACTTCTGAAAATGTCACCTTATGGGGATACTATAAATAGGATAAAACGATTACAAAATACTTTTCATTTTATAATTATATTCCTTCATATTCTGGATGCAGGATAAATGCCTTGCTATTATCTATATGAAAGAATTATCTTATTAAACTGAGTAAAATTTCTCATAGCAGTTTTCTTCTCTTTTACCGAAAGTTTCAATAATTTGCTACCGAACAGGCGTAATCTGAGAAGACATGACACTTAAATTATGTAGGAATTTTATTTTTCAAAGCGATGCTACTAATTAGTTACGTTGTTATTCGGCTTTAATCTACTCCTGAATTTCTGGAAATATATTTCAAAAGATTTTACAGCAACTCATAAAATTAAAGACATTCTTCAGTCTTCAATATTGGGAACGTCCGTAAATTCATATCCCAGGGGCAATGAGATCAATTCCATCGTCTAGGTACTGGCCGTAAAAGCCATTCTCCCAAGGCAGGAAAATCGATTTCATCAACTAGGTAGTGGATTGCGAAGCAATTGAAGGTAAAACGTTAAACCAATAATTATTGAATTGGAAATATAGTTTTAACACAATTTAAAAGACAAGATTTTGATGAAACAGTTGTTCTCCATTTCAATGATTTACGAGAAGAATTCTCTTAAATTAGTTTCAACAAAGATTGTGTACAGGTTTTTAAGGAAATGGAATTTATCTAAGAATGTGACTCTTTTATGTTTTATTTTTAAATAATTTACTCAATGAGAAGAATGTTGATGAGCCCATTAATCAACAGAAAACTACTAACAAGATGATTGAATCTATTAAAATTTGTGTAATTTCACAAGCTTGCACTAGAATAACTAACTGTAATATTCAGATAACTGTGATTACCAATAATTCCTTTATTTAGTTATATATACATTGTATAAAAAGTGATTTTTGCTTGAATAAACAATGATACATACATAAGAATTTTTAAAAAAAAAACAACACTTCTATGTGCCAAAAGAATGGAAAAAAGAACTAAAAAGTAAGAAATAATTTTTTGTTCGGCTAGTAAGAAAAGAAATTAAATGAGAAGGTTCTGAAAATGGCGGTTTATCATACTCATGAATAAAAAAAGTGAAAACTTTTCAGACTAGTTGAAAGTTTTTGACTGAAAACTAATGTGTTGTGCGCAATCATAAGTTAGATAGTTAGACAGTTGGATTGCACACAAAACTTTAGTTTTCCGTCAACAATTTTCAGCTGGATTGACAAAATCTTCACTTTTTTAAATTTATGATAATGATAAATTGTTGGATTGTAAATCCAAATTCTGTTTAATTTCTAACTGTACGAAGAAAGTCCTTTTAAAAAAAATTTACCTCATAGAAGTGTTGATTCTTTTAAAAACAATTTATATATGCTATTTTCAACTTTTTTTTCGTCTTTATTTTCAAAAAAAATATCTTATCAAAATTTTAAAAATAATAAATTTTAAAAAAAATTACCTGTGGTCTTATAATTTAATATTGCATTGTTATCCAAGCTGAGCTTGGGTGCTAAATTTCAGGGTTTTAGGTTGTCGGATAGTGGGCGAAAAAGAATTGGAAAGATTTGTGACAAATTGATACACAGTGCAAGTTAGCAAGAAGTGTTGGAAGAAAACGGCAAGTTTTGTGGCGTTGGATGCACCATTATGTGCATCAAAATTAGAAAACATTAGTAATTGACGTTAATTATAATACATTTAATAATTCATCCGAAGTGAAGAAAATATAATATTTTCTGTATCACCAAATTAATTTTTATTATTTTGTACGAGTATATTGTGCTCAAAACATTTATGAAAATATTAAATTAAGATTAACCTAATATGTCATTTCTATTCGATATTCTGCAAAAAATATTAAAATTTGATTAAGAAAATATATATTCAATTATATTGAGTTAATATAGTGTTTTCGTGCATTTAGTAATCTGGAAAGCAACATATTAAAAAAATTAGATCACTACAATCACTATTAGCTTTTGTTTTACACCTTAACAAATTTTGCATGCATTTTTCTCTAACATTCATTTTGTCTTCTATTTCACAAAGGTTTTTTTTTTTGCTCTGTACAGTCTTTAAATTTTTTTAGGTACTTTGAAATATATATACTGCATAAATTAGTATACATCTAGGTCTGAAAGTTAGCTACAAAAATAATTATTATTATACAACAAAGAGTCAGATTTTTAATTCCATAGTAAATTTTGTTTTCAATTATCCAAGAAAAACAAATCACTTAAGATTCCTTAATAATATTTAAAATTGAGCATTTTATAAAAGAGACGAGAGAGAGACAGAGGTTAAAAAATTTAAAATTTAATTTTTTTAGTTTTAAAATACTGGCTTGAAGAATTGACATTATTTCAAAAACAATTTAATATTATAATCTGGCAAAAAATCATTATTTTTTTTTAATATTACTGTTTTGGATTTTTTTTTTGAGGAAAAATAGTTCTGTGTAGCCTTAAGAACCACATCATACTTTCCATACCTCCAATACACTAGACAGAAATATACCCCTTGCTATTGATACTGGAAACGTAAAGGTAATTTTTATAGCTTGTATCCAAAACTAGTAATTTCAGCATTAGTTGTTGCGAATTTCAATGTATTTAATATTTCAGATTTATGCAGCTTGTAAAATTTATAGAGAATAAAAAACTTTTAATTTCGATTCTTTAAATTAAATTGTTATTTTCTAATTGTTGGTCAATAATTTAGGTAAAACTTTGAGAAAAAAATATTTTTCTTTCAAGTTTTCAAAAAAAATTAATGAATGTATAATAAAAGTACTTGCTGTTTAACACAATATTAAAGTTATTTTACTTTGTTTTTAATTTATTTTTTTAAGAAAAATTTAAAAATAGTATTATAGAAGGGTCGTTTCTCGAGTAAAGATTCTAAATTTTAATTTAATCTGTTTGTTTAAAATTAAAATTAAATTGCAATAAATAATAGTTTTTTTTTTTTAGTTTTTAAAAATTGGCCAACAACAAAAGAACTAACTCTCATGATACCTTCTCATAAAAATATAATCAAAGCTATTTATTAATTAAAAAGGTTTTTCAACAATTTTGTTTCTACTTAAACCAATTAAAATGGTTGAATCATTTCTTAAATTTTAATACCCTACCACTTTTTAACTCAATTCCTTAGTATTTAAAAATAAAACTGAATAATAGAAATAGGTTGAAAAACAATTTTTAAAACTTATGAAATATATCTATTACTTTACTGTATTCTTCACACTCAATAAGCGATGCAATTAAAATGATGATCTTAGATTTTGAATAAACGTTATTGAAAACATAAAAACTGTAAAAATAACGTAGAAAAATGTTCTTTTTATCGAAAAAACATAATTTGAATCTGTATTGGTAGATGATAGAAATATTTTAAGAAAACAGTGAATAATTTTTTAGCGGCATTCGCCTAATTTAAAATGGAAATCGAAGAAACTTACTCTTAAATAACTATCTTTTTTTTAAAGATAAAAAAAAAAAAAAAAATTAATATTTTTTGCATTATTTAAACTGAACAAAAGAAAATATTAATTGTTTCCCAAATTGTCTTAGGGAAAACTTTACATGATTAAATTACTATAATTCTACAGATTTTAAACGCTGTCCTGTATTTAACTATGCTAAATGTAAATAAAATTTATTCCTTTTCTAGATATTTGAACTCTTTGAAACAAAGGAGAATGAAGACATATTTTTGCATTTAATTTATTGTTTAAAATGAAGATTGGTTCCGTCTAATGTATTATTAATCAACTATAAGATGAATGGAAGAAATTGAAAATTGATTTCATGTAGTTATTCGTAGCAAAATTTTTTCGGAGAAAATAATAAGTTATTAGTTTCTTGTAATTTCATCATGCAAAGGCCAAAGATAATAAATTATTATTTACTTATTATAATATTTGTACTACGTAAAACAAAAATTAATCTTTGGTGAAAACTTTTACTTAATGAATTTAAATTGCTCCAGTTTTCTGGCTATGTCAATAGCCGAGTGGTCATGGTCGCGAGTTCGTGACCGGCACTTTTTCTGTCGAGTTGCGATCTTGAGCCTGATTTACCTAAGGATCTGTGGTGTAGCGGGTTTGAGGAATGCAAAATAATTTGAGGGTCAATGTTGCAACGTCTGGAGGGTGGAGAAGTTTGGAAATGTTTTACAAGCTCGGATGTCGTCCTCGTTACTTGACCATGGCTCAAAATTTCATGGTCGTCACTCTCGTGATATCTCTAAGTGAAAAGTTGATAAGCAATCTATCAATAAATTGTTGAAGATAATATCTGTTGTTTATCCATATACCGTAAAATTAAACTATGAATCAATCAAGAAAATATTTTTTCAACTACTATGTATATTATGGGAGCAATCAATTAAAATGCCTAATATTGATAAAAAGTTCAATAATGTCTAAATTAGAAAAACTTTTTGAGCTTTTGAATGAAAAAAATGTAATTTTAAAACTATAAATCTTCAAATTCAATAATTAAGATTCTGAATACATTTCTTATGAGTTTCAGGTTTTTGAAAAGATAATTTTCAGTGATTTAAAACAAATACAATTGTGAAAATAAGTAATAATGAAAGAAAAAATACCGATATTTTTATCAGTTGTGAAGTAATAAATTCAAATATTTTCAATTCATTGTTTAAATTGCTCAAAATAATTATAATGAGTGAACTACAGCATGGAATTTTAAGAGTTCAAAATGCCTCTTTTGAGACTTTTCCTTGAAGTCTAATTTTAATTACATTTTTATCATATTAAGTAAATTTCCTCAGATCAAAAATTTAAAATTATATTAAAATCTTTACAATCAAGGAAAAAAGCCCAGAAAAATATTTAATAAATATGTATTCATATTTCCAAACAATTACTAGTGTTCATTTGCTTTAAAATAGACCATGATTGTATGTGCGTGTTTCTGTGTTTATACTTAAAACTACGAAATGTACGAAAATAAGAAACCACTATAGCATTTTTGTATGAGAGAGAGAAATAGATATAACTCATTAATTTACTTCTTCTTATACATAAAAAAATGCATTTACATTGCACGCATACAGAAATCTAACACCAATTTTTCTAAACCGATCAAAGCAAATGCTACCAGATTTCTGATTCAGTTACATTATGGCATGATAAAAATATAAATGCATTTGTATTTTCAAACAAATTTATATTGTAATGCATTTTTCAAATACATTTTTTTTGGAACTAAAAGTATGATTATTCCGCATTAGATTTAATTGTTTTTTTCCCCAGCTAAATGCATTCAATTTAACAGTCAACATGAAATCTTTAATTTTTTTGGCTGTACAAATTTACTTTAATTCTCCCCTTACTTGTGATAAAGTTTTGTTATATTACAAAGATTAGTAAATACATTTATATCATTACAAACATGCTTAAATTTGTTTCGATTTAATAAGATCAATAAGAGCAATCATTTTTCAGTGTTAATCCTTAAGATATGTATGCATAGTTCAGTAAAGTTCAATATAATTCAGAAAACCTTTTAATAGAAGATATGAAAAAGGAGCCGCAGTAGCAAGTTTTATAATGAGCAAGTTTAAATCTACGCAAAAAATAACTGAATTTTCGTTACATTTTATCTCATTATTTCTCTTGTATTTTGTAATATAGCTAATTTGAATCCCATGTTAGAGTAATAAATCATTAAAAGTCATTCCGTGATATTTAAAAAGGGAATCGTTCGTCTACTGAATACAATTTTCGCTACTAATTTATTACTTTCTGTTAAATTTGCTCTTTGTCGATCCTAATTTTTTTTTAAAAAAAAAAAAACCTGATCATCAAATAAGCTACTAGTAGTAATGGAGAGTTCATCATGGTAAGAATCAATAGATTCACTTCAAAATAAATTTAATTTAATGAACAGTTATAAATTAAATGAAAGTTCATTTTAAAACAAATTTTTATACGTAGTATTTACGATAATATTTAAAAACCTATAGTCCTTAAACATAAATTAATAACAAATTCAAAGAAATAACCTAAAAGTGAACATAAAATGAATTTATCATAATATCATTAATAAAATGCTGATTTGTTTCAGTCACATCTTTCAGGAAAAATTTAACATATTCAAGTTGTAAAAAAAAAGCTCTAATAAACACACAGTAAAATATACATCCGTCATTTTTACAAATGTCAAACACAAATACTAAGTAAATTGCATGTGCTTTGTGTTTCATCATAAAATTGCAGTTTGCACCTGCAAATTAGTACTGTTTGCTTCGTAATTGTTAAGTGTTGGTCACTGAAAACGTAAATTGCTTATTCTTAAGCTTTAAAAGCGTTAAATACTTTATTAATCTAAATCAACGAAGTTAATTTTTTCAGTTATTTACATTTCAGAAGCTTTTATTTAACTTCCTATGTTCATACATTTGTATGTCTTTCCTGTTGAAAATTTGTGCTCGAATTTTAACCTACATCCTATCATCCAATCAAGCTGAAATTTTGCATGCACGATTAACATCGATGATGATTCAGAGCCATAGTATGCTCAAACAGTGATGCACTTAGAGGGGGGACAAGCATAGAGGGGGGAACTTAATTCGCACACAAACATAGCTCACATAATTGCGATTTAATCTTAAATTTCCAGAATTAAAAGAAATAAATAATTATAAGTAAAAAAATAAATCAAACTTTTATATAAAGATGGTATAAAAGGCATTAAATTAATTTATTTTTAAATGAAAAATAATACGTAGTTTATAAAAACTTCAGACACGCTGATACTTCTTTTAAACTCCTACTCGTATTTAACTATGGTACTTAATTTATCTGTAATTATCTAGGTATTTTATTTAAGCTCCTTAAGCTTTCATATATTTTGTATTATTTTGCATTAAACAAATTAATTTTATACCTTTAAGTCCATCTTTAAGTAAAAGCTTGATTTCTTACTTATATATTTATTATTTTACTTCCATTTCACATTCAACTAAATAACAAAATAAAAAGACTGCACTCACCTTGATCTAAGTATAATGTCAAACGTACGTTAAGAAATCGCCATTCTTTTGAAAACTTCAATCTATATAAGCTTCTAAACTATCGCTGAAAAAAGTATTTTGATATCCATTTTTTTTTTCGTCGCATCTGAAACTTATGACGGAAGGAACAGTGTTAGCAGTGATTAAGGGAAGAGACCTTTTTTCGACAGTAAGCATTTCCTACTGAATTCAAAGACATCTCTAACGACGATTTTTCTTCCAGAAAACTTTTCGTCGGAATGAAACATGGTGCTTCAGTACTGTTTCCCCAAAATCATGTAAAAATCTCTTCACTCCTGCAAACATAACTCATGTAGTCCGAAACGACATTTTTCACGCTGTTGCGAATGATAACTGGAAAGTCAGTTGATTCATTGATATCACCTGTCAAAACAGGTCAAGATTTATAGTTCCAGGGTTTGAATCTGGTTCCCTGTAAACTGAATTTACGTAGTATCTCGGTAATCTTTTCTTCCGTTCGCGGAGGCATTACTCATCTAGCCGGATATTTTGCTGGAATGGCTATTCAGTTTTTCTTGATGCTTCGCCTGTTTACAAAAGGGAAAAAAAGCATTTTTTAACCACCAGTCGGTGAACTAAGGAAATCGTAAGCTTACAGACTTTTGTAAAAAAAAAAGGGGCGAGAAACGGGAAGCAAAGGGGATTGGAGACGAAGAAAAATTCTTCGATGTATCATATTTTTTCCCCTTATTTTCACCTGTTTACATAGTAGCAGACACTAGTTTTTGGTGGTATAGAAAATATTCGTGTATTGACACGTATCCTATCATCTTACTGTTCTTGTTATTTGATTTAGAGAAAGAAAATAAGATGGATCCGTAAAGTTTGAAATACGATATATTCTTACTGTCCACATAAAAAATGGACTGCGCATTTTTTTTTTTTTTGTCAAAAGATGCATCAAAAGTAAATAACGGCTTCATACCTAGTAAGGCGGATCTTATAAATTCTCCTCATCTTTTTTCCGTATAAAACGGAAAGGAAACAAATAATTATTTAAATATGAAATATTAAGCTTTCTTTTAATTTACGTTCCTACTGAGAGAGAGAGAGAGAGAGACAAATCTTAACAAAAAAAATGCTTAAATAAAGCAACAATATATTTTAAATTTTATTTTACCCATTTTTAAAGTTGAATTTTTTTAAACACATCTAATATAAATTTAAAATTCTATGTCCTAACTTTTTTTAAAAAAATCCATCATTATAGTAGAATTTTTAAAATTAATTTGTGTATATATATTGTGTGTGTGTGTGTGTGTGTGTGTGTGTGTGTGTGTGTGTGTGTGTGTGTGTGTGTGTGTGTGATGAAATAAATTCTGAACTATTACTATTGAAATTGTAAAACAAGCTTTATTTTAGTCGTGGTACAAAAAGGAAATTTTAAATACTTGAAACTGTGAATTTATTAACATTACATGATAGAAGGGGCATTTGCATCAGTACAGTGATGGAATAAATTAAGACTAAATGGAATTGTTTCAAGAAATAGAGAAGAACTCCTTACTGGTATAGGATAAATTAGGAAATTAAATTAAAGTGAAATCATTACAAATTTTCTCCCACCGTAAGACAATGGTGTGGGCTATACACAACCCTACATTATAGGGGTGTCCAAAAAAAGGAATTACAATTAAAATTTAGATTAAATTTATGCACACAACTCCTTTTATACTATTTTGAAACAACGTCGTTCACCAATATCTTTCTTCACACGAATTTTTTGTTCTAGCACGAATCCCCCAATTTTTTTTTAATTTCTAATTTAGACAGTGTATTCAGAAGACGGTCGATTTATACCCACATATGTGTGAGTGACTTGGTCTACTTCATAGCTTGTTTTCTTTGCATTCTGGAATTACGGGTAATACCCGAATTTTACAATCACTTTTTTTCTTTATTTCGTTGTAAGTCCACTTGAACATAGTATTTCGTTTTCCAACCAAACTGGAAATTCATCACGTAACTGTTTCAACTACATTCATTCGCTTAAATTTAAAAATTAATAATTGTTTTAACATGTTATTCACAAAATATATTTTTAAAATCACTATTTCTGTCATGTATGATATTTTTATTTACAAATTTATATGCATTTTTATTTCAATAATTCAAGTTGATAATGACGAATTTGAAGGTGAGGGTCAGCTATTAATGGCTGATTTAATTCATGAGGGCTTGAAATTTGCTACAAGTATATAATAACATTTTCTTACTCACGAGCCTGAAATGGAGCGTGCATTAAAATTTCAAAATAAGTTTTGAGTAGCAGGATGTCAAGAATTATATAAGGAACATGAGAACCCCACTCCCCAACCCACCTACCCCAAAAAACAACCGCTAATAACAAACTTTGTAACAACAAAAAATCAGCAGAGACCTTTAATAGCAAACAAAATTCTTCATTTGAATCAAAGCCGACAATTGTGCTAGACATATTTGACACATCTACTGATGATAACATTTTTGATCCAGTTCGTAATAAATGTTCAAGCTTGCTCTCAAGTAGCGATGAATAGTTGTTAGTAGTTTTATACCTAATTTCAATTTGAATTTTTATATATTGTATGTACCTATAGACTGAATTTTCACTTTTCACTAATTCTAATTTTTTTGCAATAAAAATGAATAGTTTTTGTTTTACAAATATGTAAAATGGATTTCAATATTACTTTTTTGCATGATTTTTTGGGAAAATAATCAAAATTTTTTCATCTTACATGATTTTTTAAGGTTGTGGAACATATCCCAAAATTTACCATTTGTCGCATGTATTTTTACACGATTTTTATACGGTTTTCTAAGGAACGCATCTACCATGTAAAGAAAGAGTTGGGTGTACATAAAAATCCCTTCAACTCTATATAGACATATAAATACTTTCCAATAAGGGAATAAAAATATTAAAATGATTAGGTAAATAAAATTGTTTGCTTATAAATAATTTAAGTAAACATGTGTGAATCGGAGTGTCATCACATTAAAACACATCAAATGACAAGTAAACATGCATAAAGTAAATTAGTCAGATAATAAATGCATTGCAAATACATGGCCAAAACAAATATTTGAAATTCTATATACGTTGAAAGTTCAGAGTTGATACAATTTTGCATGGTTGTTCCAGTCCTAAAAGTAAAAGTCCTAAATAGATATATCATAGTGTCTATGCAATCCAGCAAACGCTTAAATAAGAAACAGTAAATGGATACACTATACATCGCAAGATTATCACAGTATTAATATGAAATACTTAAATTTAAAAAAAGTCAAAAGCGTAAGTTATTCAATTCAAAATTATCAATGTATCAAAATTCGTGTGGTTAAACACTATTATATGAACATTAAAAGAACATGAACTCATACAATTCAAAATATATTTGTAAATACTCACTAATATTGAAACAAAATACAAAAGATGAAAATATTTTAGTATTTTTTGTGGATATGTATTAATCACAGAAAATATAAATTGGTGGTACAATGCGCAATAAAAATCCAAAATATGTAGTAGTGTATGAACCAAAGGAAATTATTTGGACAAGGGCAAAGTTAGAAATCACTTTCCTTTTTACCCATACTCCCTATCAAAGATATTTAAAGACCATATTCAAAAGGATATTCATGTAGAGCTGATCCCTAAACTCGAAAACATAGCACGGTAATTAACATTTTGAATTTGAGAAAGAAACTCTTCAAGTGCCTCGCGCTTCACTAATTTACCTTCGGTTGGGACTTGCCAGATTAGGGACAAGTTGAGTACTCGGGAGTACAAGTTGAGTACCCCTAGTACTCGGGGTTTAATCTCATGCCTAGTGACTACTTCATTTCCTTTTCCTTGTTGGGATAGCATCCTCAATAACATCAAGAATATACAAAAAAAAAACTCCAAAGAGCTATTACAGCAAGTTAATATAAGGCAGTAATAACAGGTGAAAAAAATACTATATAACAAATATGCAGGAAAGAAATTTGTAACAGAATGTGGTGATAAATTATATTCATTATTATATTCCTCTTTAAGTATTTAACTTCATAATTAAACACATATTAAGGTTTAAAGACCATCTAAATAAACTACCCCTTAAAATTTTTACATTTTTTCAGCCAAACAAGGGCAGGACGATTTGTATGGATTATGAATTTTTTCCCATGTAAGTAATAAAATTTTCGAGGCATCTACTATAACCAAACATTTCAATGCTGTTATACATTAATATTGCTCATATTTTTGTAAAGTCCTAAAATGATATAACCCTGGATATAATTTACCAGACGATCAAGCTATTTCAAAACAGCTCCAATGGGTACTTGATAGGCATCACAAAATACATGAAGAGGTAATTTAGGATCATACAATTGCAACACAGGTTTTAATTTTAGTATAGGAATTAATAAATTTCAGGGATGAATAATTAATATTAGATTCTTTAATTAATCCCGTATTCAATAAATTCTTTATCAGCTTATTAATTTCTTCTTCATCAGTGGATAATGTTCTGTAAGCTCTTTGAGAGACTGGTAAGTTAGTGGTCACTATTATTCTAGAAGGTTCTATTCTAATTCGGCTTCCATCATATTCACTTTTTGCAAAAATATGTGAATATTCTGTTACAAGAGACATCACAGATAACTCTTTTACAATCAAAGATGAAAAAATATCTTCTGAATTATTGACTAAACTATCCTGAGTGTCTTTTGTGTTATTTGCTTTTTCTAGTATATGTAAAGATAATTTACGTTAATTTTTCATTTGAGCAAATTTGTAATAATTTTGTCATTTTGCATTATACGATTTTTACTACAATCTATGATTATTTTAAAAAGGCTGCAATCTGACAGTCTAAAATGATATAAGGTAAACGGTTTTTAACAATATATAATTTTAATGTACCGTTTATACCTCCAATTCTTAATTATGTGTCACACGTTTGTCTAAGTTGGAATATTTGTCAGGGACTTGATTTACGTTATTATGTCTAGTATTTTTATTGCAAAACTGTTACAAAAAAGTTAATGATTACAAAAAAGTATTATAAGATAATGTTAATAAGTTTAATAAAACTACTATCATTGAAAATAGTTCAGATACTATTAAGAAAATAAAAGACAAATTTTTCGCTAACCATAGTTATGAATTTTAAGACCTCTTTAATTCGATAGATATTAATGATGTAAATAAAGTACCATTATTTATTTATAAAGATTATAATATTAATGAATTCATAATTCTTATCATAGATTTAAATATTTAGCTAATATTGTACTTAGAGAAAAATACATTAATTGTCAAGATAAAAAAAGTTTAAAAAAATTAATATTAACGATAGAGATAATTTAATTATATATAGCTATATTGATGATTTACTTGTTTAGAATTATAATAAACCTTCCGAAGATAAACTTAATTTATCTTTTTATCCTACTTATTTAAATCTAATTTAAATTAATAATAGTAACTATGAACTTTAATAACTAGACATTCTATTGATAATTACATATAATAAAAATAGTAGCAATATTTGTGACGATAGAGAAAGTTATAACTTTCATGTTAATTAGGTACTTTTCTATAGTAGATGTTAACACATTTCTATTTTTGGAAATATTATTATTAATTATGTTTTAAAAATAAGAATTTAGTAATTTGTAATAAACTGAAAAATATTAAATATGAGAAGTTTATCAATAGTTGATTTGCAGCAAATTAACCCATTAATTTTATTAATAAGCATTAAAAATGATTAAGATAATTTAAAAAGTAAAATTCATTTTTTTAAAACTATTTTATCAGATGTTACATTTGATTATGTAACACTAGTAATATTTTAGCTCTTATAAATTTATTTTCATTTTGGTATATATATATATATATATTATTCAAGGTGTTTAGAAATTCATAAGCAAAAATTTCAAGGGGCGATGGAAAACATCTAAGCAAACCATTTTCATCATATAGTGCATAGAAGGAGAGCAAACGTAGAACCGCTAGAGGGCAGAGTACTGAAAAGTATAAAGTGCGAGTTTTTCTTACGTCGTCATTTCTATTGTGGATTTCAGGACGTATGACCTTCGTCATTTCCAGCTTGGATTTCAGAAGACGTGGCCTTTTCCTGAATACTGTACATCTTCATGCCTTCTGAAATCCACTGCAGAAATGACAATGTGTAAGAAAACTCGTACTTTATGCTTTCATTACAAAGCCGACTAGTGGTTCACCACTTGCTCTCCACCAATGCTTTGTATGGTGAAAATCGCTTGTTTAGATGTTTTCTATCATTACTTGAATTTTTGCCTTTGAGTTTCAAAATATCCTTTATATTATATACAAAGCTAATAATAAATTAAATAAATAAGCTAAAAATGAATTAAATAAATAAACTAAAAATAAATTAAATAAATATAGATAAAATAATGATAATATTAAAAAACTATTATAAAAAATACAATATAAATACACTAGATTTATGAGAAATATAAATTAAATTACGTACTGTATAATCTTAAGAAAAAAGCTAATCATTAAAAACTTAAGAATTGAATATATCAAGAAAGCTATTAAAAGACAAAAGAGATAAAAAGAAAAAGAAAGAAAGAAAATAAAGTAATCTAAAATGTTGTTTCTGGCTTTGGACAGACATAATTTATGGATCTGAAAAAAATAATAATTGAAACAAAATAATCTATCACACAGAAAGTATTCAAAATCTCAGCTATCGGGACATATAAATTATTAATAATTCAATTAATATCTGACCATACTACATTCCCACACTCATCACAACATATATGCGATATTATAATTACATGTATCTAAAAAATGAATAAATTTTAATATTCATCATTTAGAAATACATTTTTAATCTATTTATTATTTCGAATATTGATATTTCGATTCCATATAACACTTACTATAATATATCCTTATACTCACAATTTTGCTGTAATATTTTTAATTGAAAAACCCTTAAAAATCATACTTATAAAATAGTACTTCAAAATATCCATATATTTTAATTCTTACTTAAATTTATTTGCTTTCATAAATTATTGAGAAAGCTTCCTTAATTCTAAAGGAATTATGAATTTCACACACATTCATTTTGTTTTAAATCAGGTGAACCTGGTATATATTTCAATGACCAAGAAATAAAATTGTTAAGTGTCAATTGCAATAAATCCTCTTTTAGCCCTATTTCGTAAATCTTAATAATATATGTCTAGCTCTATAATGGTTCAAAGGAAACAAGAAATTTGAAGCAGAAAGAGAATTATTTCACATATAACCTGATTTTATATAATGACATAGATTTAATAATGTTATATATTGAATTCTGCTACATTATTTCTGTAAAAGAGTTGATTTTTTTAAACTCATGTGAACAAAAGAGTTTGGAGTAATTTAGTTGAAACTATACATTTAAAATAATTTTATCTTTTATATTAAATAATCAAAAAGCTATTTCGTAAAGCAAATATAACTATCTACATTCTCTCTGAAATTCTTAGAACCGAGATAAAAGAGAGATTAAGAATGAATGGCAATAATAAATCAAATTGATCATACATATGTATTCTAATCACAGTAAAAATTATTTTCCTTACATTGAATAACAAAAATATATCTATGCCAAAAGTTTTAAAAAATACAATTTATGTTAATCAGAAGAAAAGTCGAATGTGCATAGTTTGGATTACTTAATAAAACAAAACTGTATTTTCTTCATCAAATCCTTCTTTGATATTTAAAGGAATTAGAAATAAAAAAAAAATATTTTTTAACAAAACATCTTATAATAAATAGGTGCAAATTTTCTGAATAATACGTTGAAACCGTTAACACTTTTATTGGAAATGCATCAGATTGAAAACGAAATAAAAAAAAGAAATTTAACATGCAAATGTATTTATACGTTCACGAAAGCTTACGGATATATCTTTGAGAGAATATTTAGAATTTCTGGTGGCATGAGAATAAAGGAAGTCGAGCATCTACTTAAATGTTATACAGCTATTGACTAAAAGAGGCTACACACGTTGCAGTCATAATGTACATATTTCTTTTTTTGTGAACTCGCTTTTCAAATCCACTGAGCATGACCGTGAGATGCCGTCTTTCATGAATAATTTTTTTGGTCAATATACTCATGAAATATTCATCTCTTTGAAAGTGGGTGACTTTGCAAGACGAGTATTCTTCGAGTCAAGAAAGATATGGAAGAAGTATTTTTGTACTCTTTTTTTTATTTTGGATAAAATGCACGTAATGAAATTACTGAAACATTATTTGAGATGGATTTGGTGGAATCCAAGTGGCTAAGCAATTGGCATCGTGGGGAACAGGGAAGCATACGCCAAAAAAGTTTTCAACAATATTGTATAAAAGATCATTCTTTTTTTCGATGTGGTTTTTATTTGAAATAATGAAATGAATTTTAAAACGTACACACAATTTGTTATTCGAAATCTTTTTATTTATTTTTATGTATAAAGAAAGTTAAAAAAAAAAAGAAGAATTTTAAGCTGATAATCTCTGTTGCGTTAAATGATTGAAAAGCTTTAAAACGATTAAAAGCGTGAAACTTAAAATAAATTAGTGTAAGTATAAAACATCTGTAAAAATAAAGAATCATAATCCCCAATGAAGAATTTAAGCATAAGAAATCAGAATTAATAAATATAAATTTAATAAATTTTAAATGAACATGTTAAGTTTATATAAATGTAATTAAGTTTATATGAATTAATTAATCTGAATTTCATTAACTGTATCAGAGAAAGATGGCAAATATATACTTTTAGGTATAGGTTATAATATATAAAGGAGATTAGATTAATTAATTATTAGATTCTATCGCTTATAATATACAGTATTTTTGAAAATCTTACATGCATTTCTAGATGATATTCTTAAACTTCTGCAGTTAATTTAAGATACATTTTTCATCCACAGAGCTTCACACTGAAATCATGATCTTTTGTACAGTTGCATTATAGTAAAAATGATGCTCTGGAATTCTAAAAGTATTTATTTCTGTGAAAGCATTTCATATGCATATGCAAACCTAGAATAACGAAGTTTCCCTAGAATAACCTTAATTGTTATATAAATGCAAGGAAGTCGTTAGAATAAAGAAATATTCAGACATATAGTTTCACCACAAAAAATAAATTATGTGTGTGTGTATGTGTGTGTGTTATAAACATCTGTATTTCATAATATTTTAATAAAGTATCTTCTTAAAGAAATTTTTTGATTTATTGATAGATTTTCTGGCATAAGCATAATTTATGAATTCTTAGACTCTTGTAACTAATACAACAATTTACATTAAATACAATTTAAAATAGTTTTTCTTTTTTATCTTAAACAATGGATGAGGCCTATATCTAATAATTATCATTAATTATGATTTCCCCCTATACACCTCTGTTTTTGTTGTTGTTGTTGATATTGAATATGAAACTGAAAGTATATGTACTGTATATCATCTGCAGCCCAAAAACGCATGTGGTTTTTCTCAATCATAAGAGTTTAGTTTTCTCCTCAGAACATCTATATCAAAAATGCAAGTCTTACACACTATTAAACATATTTAAAAAAGGAGATGTATAGTATAAGGTAATTGTGAATAAATTCAAAATTATTATAACTATTGAATCATAAAAGCACAACAGTCACTAATTTTTTTAATTTATAGAAATATGATTTTTGGAAACAGGATTCATGAAAATATTTGCCACATAAGAGCTCATGATTCAAAGAAACACGACTTTAGAAACACTTGACTCATTGTATACAATGGTTCGTCGATACACATATTTTTATATTGAGCAGATGCTTCGAAACCAAGAATAAAAGAATTGAAGAGGCAACTATTTTACGTGTTGAGTAGAGTCACTAATAAAACTTATGTAATTTTACTAGTTTTATTACATTCTGATAAGATTAAAAGTATGAGCTAACTAAGAGGTTGATGGTTAGGATTTCGTTTCTAATATGTTCAAATATATAAAGGATTTAAAAATTATTACACTCTATTCAATTTTAAATCTATATGTGCAATTTTACATAAATAATGGGGCAACAAGGTAAAATAAAGAGAAAAAAAATTATTGATTACTTTGTAATAATTTCATTAGAAATCGCTTAAAATGAGTTACTATTTCATACAAATAGCTCATCATTACGAAATTACATGTTTAGTAAATAAGTTTCTTTCTCTGAAGTTTTAACTATCGGTTTATCCACTCACATATTTTACTAATTTATTAAATTTTTTTACTAAACGTCATTTTAAGGCATGTACTAATTATTACCTTGAGGAAATTAAATTATTCATTTTCTTACATATATAAATATCATCCAAAATTATTTCATTAAAACATATATTTTAAATATATCCTTCCATTTGTACCTTCATAAACCTTCATATCATAAAATGCATTTTAAGTTAGAATTAATTCTCAATTATTTTAATGTTATATAGACTAATTTATCTCTAAAAAATATACTTAATATTTTACAACTGAAAAAAATTATCCTTCTAAAAGTCTTATATCTTTAATATTTATTTATAATATATATTTTATATTAATGATATCTATTTCAAAAAGTCAATATATATTTTATAATATTTTATCTTCATTGGACATTCATTTTCTGAAATAAAATCATTTGTCTCACTACTTTTAGAGTATAAATCTCATTTTAACATTACATAAATTTCAACAGGAAAAAATACCATTAAATATAAAGCTCCATATTCGAATAAAATGGGGAAAAAAATCTTTTCACATATCCTTCATCACGATTGAAAAGAATTTGAACGACATAAATTTTAATAAAAGAAAAAAGTAATACCGAACATATTGAAAAATATCCTTCATCCTTTCCGAGGAATACCAGAAGCGAACGAACAAATCTAAGACAATTCATCTTGTCGAATATATATACGAAAACCTTTGACTTCTACATACCTTTGCCTTATCAAGTTCAGACCTTAATAAACCCATACGGCATAAATCAAAAGTTACGCAAAAGGCTCAACTTTTTTACCACCGAATGTAAAATCCAAGATCCATCCCGTGTTCTTTAATATAAAGTAATCGTTTCGACGCTATTGAGCGGTTGCTCTACGAATCGATTCAAAGGACTTAGTCCCTCAAGTAAAGCCACTACGGGAATCTCATACTTAGACGCACGCTATACGACTCACCATAGATGGGGGGGGGGGGGGCAAGCCGAAAAAAAAAAACGCGGAAAAAAAGTGTGGCGAGAGAGAAGAGAAAAAAAAAAAGGTGTGCCCGATGCCATCGTATATTTATTTGGTGCATCGTGATGACGCAGTGGCTGGACGGGATTTCCTTATTGATTTACAATTTCCTTCTTTGTCTCTTCTTGCCTGGAAATCATTGGAGCCTTGAGCGGAAGAACTGATTTACGCATTTTTTCCCCTTTTCTTTTCTTCTACCTTCCCCTTTCTATACTTTCTCGTATTTTTCATTTCGGTCCCATGTAGTTTTTCATAGCCGCCAGCTGTTCCATTCGACCAAAGGATGTGCCACGTCCAATCCCCACTCATTTCTTTTTTATTGCTTTATGAAAATTTGACTTCCAGGAATGGATCCCGAAATGATTCGGATTTATTTATTTCATTTAAATCGAGGGGAACATGAAATACTTTTGCATACATATTTGACACGATTGGAAATAATTTTTGAACTTTGCCTTTGATAGGGTCTGAGAATTATGCATAATTTTTTTTTCTGTGAAGAAAGCTCCGAAGGCGATGGAAAGAAAAATTAGTTTTCCACGGAGAAGAGGAAAAAATTAAGATGCGGTCGGGTAGAAGAAATGACATTATATTTGTGAATATCAGCATCTTTTTATTGCAGAAATTATGAACAGGTTTCCGGATAACAGGCTTTTTCCATGATTAAATAATGTCGTATTGAATTTTACCATTTATTGGGTAAATATTTACAGGCGGAGTCGAGGAATAAAATAAATCATACAATAAACTATCAAGAAATTACATTAAATTTTCATATCTCATCAATTTGCATTTTCTTAAAAATTGTAGCTTAATCAGTAATGATTAGTTTAGTTTATCTAAAATAATCTAGTGTAGTGTAATAAAGTAGTTTAAATTAATTGATACAAATTATTATAAATGTAGATAAATTTATGATGTAGTAGCCGTAGTAGCTTAGTGGTCCTTCGTGCACTCACGGCAAGGTTGCTTTCGTCGAGTCGTGGGTTCGAGTCTTGGGCCATTAAAGATCTGCTATGTAGTGGGGCTAATGCACGTAAGTCGAGGTTTCAAGTCCTCCCATTGCCATGATGTGGAAGTTTGGATAAGGAGTGCCAGCTCAGATGTTGTTTTCGTCACTTTACCGAAGTTCAAAATCTCCGAAAGCTTCGTGGTCCGTTGCCAATAACCCTCGTTCTGCTTCTCAGTGTGACGTTGGTAAACAATCACATAATTTATGATGTAATTTTTCAGTTGTATATTAATTCAAACGTATTCTAGATATCGAATTTATGGAGAGTTTCATTGTGCTACGCTAAAATACACATAATATAATATATATTGTGTAGAATAAATTTTCAATTTAGACTAGAGAGCAAGTTTCAGAAACCTTTAATTTTATATTGGTATTTACATGTACAAACAAAAATACTTCTTGCTTTTGGTTTTTGTTACAATATCCACAAAATTATTAACAATTCAGTTTCATGTGTTATATCTGTGCAGCAGTTTAAATTTTCTGTTCTCTCAATTGAATAAGACTGTTCGCTTTTGACAGTAAAAGATTAACGTTTAAAAATCCTATTCTATGAAAAATAAACTACTTGATAACGGTATTAAAATAAATACTTCTGCATATGTATATATCTCTCTCAATATCAATTTTCAGTATCAAATTCAATTCCTATTTAATTCGACTGAAACTTGGTTTACAAATGTTGATACTCTTGAATTTCTTTGAATGGCAGTTCTTTTTTCATATGGAGATTCCATTACTCTGAATAACTCTTTGAAACGAATGCGCATGTTCCTGATGTCCTGGTAACACTTGTCTCGAGGACATCATACAACTGAAGTATTCGAGCGTGTATTACCATAATATTTGTTGGTCTCGGCATAAATTTTTTATACAAGTTGTTGCCGCCGGAAAAAAAGTGAAAAATAAGACTTATGTCATAAAAGTGTCAAGTACAGCACAAAATTAAAGATGAATTTGCTCACAAATAGAATTCTGAAAACTGACTACTTTAGATAGTTCTGAATTATAATAGCATTATGTGTATATATATTTTAAAGGAGTGTTTTATAAAAATGGAAAATATTATTATTTTTTTTTTTCATTTTTATCGTTATTATTTTTATAAATTTATTATTCATTTTTGCTCATTAAATTGCTTCACAATGAACAATAAGCTAAAAAAAGTTTTAGGACATATCCACAGATATGCTAGGAACTGATTTTTGATTATTCTTAAATCTGAATAAAATAAATTAGTTATTATTACTGTATGTCTTTCTATTTATTTGACTGTTGATTAGTGACAATTTTAATTGTGAATAGTGATGGAAAGTGAGATGGAAGTAAAATAACAGTGCGTTACAGAAAAAAATTAAAATAAAAAAAAAAAAAAAAAACTATCAAAACGAGGAGCCATTGAAAAGTGTGAGGTCGTTAATGTACAAAAAATATTAGACTTAAAAATATTACAAAAGAGGTATTTTAATTGTCAATGACGAATAACTGCTTACAATATTTTTTCAATAATTTTTTGGGACTTTTTCTTTTATTGTGTCACTTAAATATTTATAACAATTAAATATTATTAGTCTTTTATTTTTTTCATTTTTCTAACTCCATTTAAATTTACTCGCATATCAAATAAGAAAAAAATACTAGGCAAGAGAAAGAAAGAGAAAACGAGAATTGATTCACAGAATGAAATAAGTTTTGAAGTGACTGTAATGTGGGCAGCTTCCATTAATACAATTTACACATTTGATATTCATAATTACCAACGCTTATTTCGAAATATGTTATCTACCATAACTTGGGTTCATCCTATCTCACTGTCTCATTAAACCAGGAGATCAACTGTCTCATAAATGAATAGCTCCAAACAGAACCTTAAATTATCCCAATTCAACTGAATCGGCACGTAATCTCTTGTATTTGTGCAAAGCTATCTGATAAGTTAAGCAATTTGGCTTGTATGGCTGAAATTCTATGACTGTTATTACAATGGCGGCAATGGTATTGTTTGCTGTTGCGACACTCTGAGTACAAAATCCCGTAGAGGTCAAATATTTAGTTTAATCTACCAACAGAGTAACTAATAGTTATGTAGAATTACTCGATACTAATAATTCTATAGAATAAAATATAAACATTATAGTTTTGAATTAGTTCACTTTATCCTTATATTTAATCCTATATCCTTGTTTATAAATTTACAATAGGGTTTCAAAATTAAAATATCTGCGTTTCATAACAAACTTCAAATTTTAAATGAATCACTTATGACTACTATCAACACATATAAAATACGACCCCTTTAGAGCTACCTATGTCATAGGCTTCCATTTTACTTTATCACAGCTTTTCCCCAAATCCATATAGATTTGATGAAAGAACAGGTACGTTAAAAGAATCGCGTTTGTTCTGAGTAAATATTATCTTTCAGTCAAGTAAAGATTATTATTTTGAAACGCTTTATTCTAATAAAGCTTTAGAAATATTGAAATTAGAATTTTTCAAATCATTATTTCTTAATTAATAAAAAAAAGTATCCCAGTACGTTTCTATGCGATTTTGTTTGAATAAACATATGAACTACTAACTCGGTTTGGTAATTTCAAACATTGTGAAAAAGAAAACTATGTGCGTAAAACCTTTTAAAACAATGAAAATACAATAGCTTTTGAATTAAAAATTTGAAAAACTAATATATTTACAGAAAAACCTCTTATATCAAAAATAAAGATCTTATAGTAATAATATTGTTTTTGTTAAAGAGAAGGAATTGTCCTTATGCCCCCACGAACACTACTTAACTCTCCAGTGGTTAGTTAGTGTATAAAAAAAGATAGATTAGAGATATAGACAAGAAAAGGGTATAACATTATCTCGTATGGGAAAAGTCATTACATGTACAAAAAGAGCAATATTAAAATCAACAGTTATCACTTTTATAGTTCGTACCTACTGTCTAAAACTAAAGGATTGCATTTAATTTTTTCTTCTATTAATCATAATGACAAAACAGAACCAATTTTAGGAAGCTAAAATTCCAAATATTTTGCTAGAATTATTGTTTTGTATTGAAGTAGAAATTCTAGTTTTCAATGTGTATCAGGTTCTCAGACGCTTTTGTCTTTAACTAAACCCTGAGTCTACTTGACTACGATGCTTCATATGAGAAGTTAGCCTGGTGAAAAACCATGATTTATGCAAATTAGCATTACCAGAAAAGAAGTGAAAAAGGTAGTGAGATTGGATGTAATAGAGAAATCAGGAAGAGGTGGAGAGATTAGAGATCGATGAGATATTACGGAAAGATTCAAATGTTAAATATTAATCTGAACATAAGCGAGCAGAAAATTATCTTATAAGCAAGAGAGGTTTAATTCTAGAAATTAAGATTACTTCAGTTAGCAATTTGATCAGAAATTTTAATGTAAATGCTTTGAAAATGCTAATGCAATTTTGCGATGGGGCGTTTCAACCCATCAGTAAATCCTCTTTCACTTACAAAGAAGCTAGACGAATAAAGAATCTTAAAATTTGGGCTTAGAAATATAGAACTTAACTAATTTTACCTTTTTATATATGTATGAAAATTCTAAATAAAATTTATGCGAAAAAATTAATGTAAAATATGTATATCTTAACCTAAAAATATATGAATGCAAAAAATAAATAAAAATTATATTCATTAGCGCGTGATGAATATCTCACTAAGTTTCAATTGAGTCTTATTTAGCCACTTCCTGAGAAGAAGAGCACCATCTTTATATATATATATATATATATATATATAGATATAGAAATATGTAAATACTATTCCTTTTGATCAAACGCGTTTTCTCCCTCTTTCTACTTCTATGAAACACTTTTTTCTTTCGATTTCCTACAATTATTTTTCGTGGAGAAACTTAGTTATCTTAATTACTCACAGCTATCCCTCGTTAGCTCACTTTAATTAATACATGCAAAAAGTTCTGAAAGAGAAGAAAAAGAAATGAATTATTTCTGACTTTGTAAATTAGCTCTCCACTTCACTTATATTTTCTCCTCTTCACGTGGTCTCTTCTCTTGTTGAAAAAAAAATTTCTTATTTGCGTTAAAATAGGAGAAATAATCAGTATAAATTATTATCGGCATTTCATGACAATTCTTTTTTTTTTTTTTTTTTGAATTGCTAGTTAACAAAATTAGGTCCCCCTTCAAATTCCTACATTTTTGTTTTCAACGATAGATTAAAAAAATGCTCTGCTGGAAAAAAAAATTCGCCTTCCCTTAGTCACAAATCAACATTGAGACAAGGAAATCATCAAAAGCTGGAAGATATTTTTTTCCTTTATTTAATGCCCTTATTTTACTTTTATGCGATAACTTTTTATTATATTCAAATATTTTAATTCAAATAAATTTTAAGCTTAAAAATGATCAAAAAACTAATTTCCAAATTAACTCATCAAAGAAAACTTAATTGCTAAAACCTGTAGGTGGTGTTAAGATAACAACAATACTTCGTTAAATGATCAAAAGAACTGCTCAGAATTGTAAGAAATCGGATAAAAATAATCAACTGTCTTCCTAGATAAGGAATATCATGGATAAGCAATTTAATAATAAAAATGTTTAGAGATGGGGGTTAGAAATACATAAATAGAAGAGTCTTTGATGCAACACAGAACTTAATTAGTAATTCTAGTAATGAAAAATTATTATTCTATTAATTACGGAGCTAATAGTTAATAATTAATAGATTCTAACTTCATGTGATTTATGAGGCCATTTTGTAGACTAAAAAGATAATGCAGCTGAAATTACTAAAAATAAATGAACGAGAAAATGAAGCAAAGAATGAAAGTTAAAAAACATTGATCAGAACTTCCCCAGGAGCGTTATTGACGCTCAAACGTAAGTTATTCTATTATTAAAAACAGAAAAATGAAATAAAATTCAAGAAAACTGCTAAAATGATCGAAAGTACTACTATTCTATTTGACGGAGTAAAATTTTTGAAGTACATTGATCATGTAGTGTTTCATGTTCTATATTGCTTTTGTTAGCAAATTTATTTGTATTTGTTGATTTGTAAGTTAGTTCATACATCATTGCTCCATTAGCTTAAATACGTTAATACTTTAAAAATCCGTCAAAACAATAAAAGAATTTGATTTAGGGCATAAACACGCCTAGTAATTGGCCATCCCTTAACAAACAAACAAAAATGACATACTGCATAATATGTAATTTTCAATAAGGGAACGAAAGTAGAGTAATTTTACTCCTTTTAGTTTCAAGATCCAAAACACGTTTTATATGTACAACATATATCAAATTTTAAAAGAGTGCAATAAATTTATATGGGCGATTTATAAAGTTTCATTACTGTCATTCTAAAACACCATTTCCTAGGACGAATGATATTATATTTTCAATATTTCTTATACAAGAGCGACAACATGCAATATTTGTACTTATTTTTAAAGTCTGATATTAAATTCTGTAAATTGTGTGGTCTAGACATGGTTCTCACAAACGACACATTGTAGATATTCTTAAAAAAGCACATTTCATTTGTCTCACATAGTTATGGAATAAAACTGTCTATTCAATTACTGGGATCTCTTTATGAACTTCATGTTTTATCATTTGTAACTATAATTGAAATTAATATTAATATCAAGATATCAACCAGTATAAATTTGCTCATTCACTTTAATTTCTTCATTGAGATATATCTTTTAAAGATATATCTCATTATAATGCATGTAATTTAGCAAAAAATTAATTTCAGCGAACTGAATGCTTGAATCATTTAAAAAAAAAGAATCTTGAATATTTATACTATGCATTTAACAAAAGAATTTTATGAAAATCATTAGTAATATCAATGTATCAATCATGATTTTTCTCTCTCATTCTTTTTCTCTATATATATATTTCTTTCTGTTATCTTAATTAATTGACTCAGTCATTTAGTTAATATTTAGTATTAGTGAACTCAAAATTGTATGTTAGGAAATAACAAATATGTACATGATTCCAAAAAACTTATCATTTTATTATTGCAAATGAACCATTTGAATTTATTGAACAAGTGGGTTAAAAAATTAGTAGAAATTAGTATATTTTTCAAATAAAACTCTTATTCAACAATTTCATTTAACGGAAAAAATAACGCATATTAAAACATCAACAATGCATTCTAAATTTCTGACCATTTGCTAATGATTTGCGTGGTGATACTGAAACATTGAAATATTCCGCTAGATGAAATGTATTTGTGTGGAAAACTAGCTACTTCATCAACTTAGGCCAACTGTGCCGATGCTGCTAATGATAGTTTCGCATGCATTTCTAGTTAAACGGTAACAGGCACTCATTACTATACAATTTGCTATTTGGTTCATAATAGCGAGGATGTTATACTTGGTCTTTAAAGTTCCAAACTTAATTGGAGTGTAATGACGAAGCATATATTTTCCAAGCAGTTACTAAATAATATTGTAATGCTACGCAGTGAATTCTGTTTTTGAAGCAAGTCTTTGAAATGGAACTTAAAGTTTGTTTCAGAAAACTATTCATATCTTAAAATAAGAAATAGAAGAAACATATTATACTTTTTTCACCAAAAAATTTCCTTTTTTAAAGGAATATACAGTACTTAAAATTTTACCCCTAACAGTTATTTTAAAATTTTTAGAGTATCATGAAAATTTGTAGTGATGCATACATTATCAAAGTAAGGATTGAATCAGGTAAAACATCCTTTGTATGTTATACCTTTTAAAACAATAATTGATTTAGCAAATGTTATTAGAAACCCAACGTGATTAATCCAAAGCTATTGGATTAATCAATGACAAAATGTTGACCCAATCATTTTTCAAAATACCGAGTTTTCTGAATATCTTTTTTGGTCAATTCCTAATAAATAAATAAATGAGTGTGGGAGTGAGTGAATGTGTGAGTAGTTTAGTGAATGAGTGAGTCAATCAAGTTTCCATTTCATGGTCATTTTATCATTTGTTTTAATACTGATATTTAATTGAATAATTGAATAATTATTTTTAAAATTTAGCACCTCTGGTGGCAAAATATGTTCTTTGTAAAACTTTACAAGGAACAAATTTTATTTTCAGTATTTTTGCAATCTTAAATTATCACAAAATCTAATTTTTATTATAATCTTATTGTATAGGAAGAGGAGAATAATATTAAACTAAAAATAAAGTAAACTCTATCAAGGAAATTGTGTAGATATTTCGACAAAGTGTACTATATATTATGCGTGTAATATTTTTGAAAGATTTAATATGACATTGTGTTCGTTATATTTTTTATAAGAAAAACTGATTAAAAAGTTAATCTTTTGAGTTGAACAAATGTGTTTATATGTGATAATGCAAATGACAACATGTCCTCAGCACTATTTTATTTGATTGCTTAATATATATTTCTCTTAAATCAGGAACTTTCTCATTTAGTTAAGAATAAAATAATATTTGCATCTTAGGTATGCTTTATTGTATTAGCATGTTATTATGCAAATCTAGTTACAAAGATGGATATTGATGGTCAATTTTACTGTATTGTGAAGTATATTTGCGGATTATTTTCCTATCACCAATTAAAACGTCTTATAAAGTGAGAAAAATGAACTGAACATTAAAAAATGCATTGAATTTTAGTTTGTAACGCAATATGCAAGCATAAGTATATAAATACTAATATAAAAGCTTAATATCAGAAAAATAAAATATGTTTTTGTGTTGCATTAAAAATTCATCTACATAAAGATTCAACTTTTAAAAAAACTCAAATTCTATTTAAGATGTAAATGAATTTAGGTTGATAAATACGTATTAATAAGTTATTTAACTTAATCTTATTTCAGTATGTTAAACTAGAGAGCTCATATATCAATAAAAACTTTAATAGAGTCCAACTTCCTCTCTCTTATGAAAAAAGTTTTCAAATCTTCAAGCATTATTTTAGAGGAATATCTTACTCAAGTACAAATAGTTCGCATTTGTATTTAATAAAGTTTCTTGCATATTTAAAGTAAAACTACTGAACTAAATGTAAAGGTATTTCGTTGCCTTTTTCGAAAAAGTAATAAAATTATTCTTCCTCTGTTCTTAAATTATATTTAGTAATGAAGAGGCTTTCAACAATCTATACCAACATTTGTACATTTAATGATAGTTTCTATCACACTTTAGACTAAGGAATGATTTAATGAAGGCGTTAAATCTCAATATACCCTGGAATATGCATTCATAAATGCGTGCAATATCAAACCCTTTTGGAAGATTAATCAATCTCTCGAACGGAGATTATTAACTACATTTTGATAACTTATAACATTTACAAACATCTATCTCTAAAACAAGATATCTATACAAGTATATGGACCCTTGAAGACACCAGCTTTGATTTCGAGAAACCTGGTTGGTCAATTGAACTTAAGACATTAACGATCGAGGTATCTGTTGATAAAAATTCTTTTGATAGGTAAAACATTAAAACCATGGGTAAAGCGAGTGTCAAGATAAAGCCATTGAGAAGAGGGGAGAAAGGGGGACGACGTCATTTCCTGCATCTGGTGGTGTCATTAATGCGACTGCGGTGGCCATTGTTTGATGAATAGCATCGGGTTGCGAGAGCCGAATCATCCGTACAGTATCTTCCTCCAAGCCGGATCCTGTAAAACCATTCTTAAGGGGTTTTGCCCAAATGCAACACGATCAGTTTCTAAGTTCAAGAGGTTAAAACTGTTTTCTTTAAACAAAGAAGAATGTAACTTAATCTGAAAACATTTTATTCTTTTATATATATATATCACATTTTGATTTAAATGTCCGATACAAAGAATTCTTAACTAGGGATAAATGGAGGCATTTCTATGGCATCAATGCTCTCAGATGTAACAGAATAAACTAACTTGCAGCCTCTGTTTTAATGTCCCTTAATTAAATGTTTTGTTGCTTATCTTTTATAAATATTTACAATTCTAATTAATTAAGAGCCAAAGTACCCAGTAATAAAGTTTGAGGGCTTCGTGGTCATAGGATTCAATTCTTGTTGTGTGAGCGAGTCCTACTTTATCTAATATCCGGTCAAGAGAAATAACTACACCTGCCGCAAAATAAATAGAACTAAACTTGTAAAGTTTGATATTCTCAGTTTTCTCTTCACTAATCAATCTCGGGGACTTTTTGGTAATTTGAATTAAATAAAATAACAATGCCTTGCCAACCAAATGAAACTTAATTAAGTATATCAGATGAAGACAAGAAGTGTAGTGAATTGAACTAGAGATAGTGATAAATAAACGAAGAGTAGAATAGAAAGGATAAAAGAAGGGATATAGAAGATAACAATAAGCCGATAGATATTGTGGATTCGAGTAAATCATCGTAATGAATCGTTAATATTGAAAGTAGTTGGAAGTAACTTCTGATCAGAATAATAGGAATCGCGTCTGCTATGAGAAGTGCTTGAATCAGAATGAGTGATCTAGTAAGCTAAGGCCTTATTATTTGAACATAACGGAGGTTTAACTGATTTAAGAAGTATTTGAGAGAGAGCTATGTTACTTGTCTTTTTATAGTTAAAAATTGTGTTGTTTTTATCTTATTTATCTTCAAGTGGAGCTTTGAATTTATCGATCTTTTAATTAGACTTTAAGAGGTCTATGGAGTTAAATAATGATGAAAGTCCTTCACAAGGCATCTCCTGATGTGGGAGCTTGGAAAGTAAGACATCAACCCAAATGTCCTAATCATCGGTGGAAGGTTGACAAAAACACTAGGTTCATCAATATATGCAGATGACGTTGATTTAAACCAAATCAAAAGGAAAAACCAAAAGGAAAAGAAGATAGAATGTAATGTGCTCAATCATTTGATACGAGGTTCTTTAGAGAAATCCGGACTCGATCCCTTGATTCGACTTGTACGTTGTTTTGAGCCCTTTTCTCGGTTTTAATCATTGATTCACCGAAAAATCGTGGTAAGCAAAGAGAGTATAGGTGATATTAAGGAAAGAAAAATGATGCAGAATAGATGACACTAAGAAAAAAAGGTAGAATAGGTGATACTAAGAAAAGGAGGTTGAACAAGTGTCACTAAAGAAAAGGGAAAGGAGATAGAATAGGTGTCATTAAAAAGAGGTGAAATAATAAATATATAATGTCAATCAAGATTCAGAACTCACTGATAGACATTACATATTTATGCAAAAATGATTTCAGTGCTCCATCGCATTGTGATGTGTAATTATAATTGTGTAAAATTATTAGATGCTTCATTTAATTAAAATAATTGATAAATTATGCCTGTCTAAACATTGTGTTACCTGGTTCCTCAGTAGTTGAAGAATATCCGTATTCTAATGTGAAACTCTATTTGTATCGAAAAATTTCTATTTCTTCAATAGATATCGATTTCAACATAGAGAGAATGGTTACAAAAACAACAATCTAGTCCTCTTTAATTGGATAAATGTAATTTAAGAAAAAAAATACATTTCTGGTGTGAATTAGTTTATTCATATTTTTAAAAAAAATTCCTCAAATGTCTCATTGTCTATAGAATTTTAAGATATTGTTGTAAAATTCATACTTACGTTATATAAATTTATTATATTTTCTTCAACTACTCGTGTGTAACATACAAAAATTGATTTATAGAAATGATAAACTTTGTTAAAATAAATGCATAATAATTATTTAGAAATATTAGAAATTATGGTGAAGACTTCAATATCCTTAAATTTAGGGTGGATTCTTTCCTGACGTCATAATATCCAGGGTTCTAGTATTGGATTAAATAATTATACTAACTGATCATAAGATTTCCTCTGACACAAGGGTCTTAAATTAGATACTAATGGATTAATTTATACAATGTTAAGAAAGTCTGAAATCCCGAAAGTATATGATAGGAAAAAAATAAAATTAACTATCAGACTAAGAAATACCCATCTACTGAAAAGTGATTAATATCAATTAATATTATGTATATAATATATGATGTACTTTATATGTATATTATTACAAAATATATAAAACTAAAGTCCTATAAAAGCTTATTTAATGGGAACTTTATGAGTGCATGAAAACTGTTGTTTTTATTCTTCGATATAAAATATAATACTGTATTTTTACATGAGATTAATACTGTAGAATTTTATTTTCCCCAAAAAATATTTTAAGACATGAGAAATATCTCTATTTTTATTACTTCGTAAATTTTTTCTCATTAGAGATAAAATTCATACATATGTTCAAATCTTGATCTTCAATAGAAAATTGAATAAATTTTTATACTACCATATACCGGTTCTCTCTCTAAAAAATAAAATGCTTTTCATGTATTATTTGACTAATTTATTTTCTAATTGAGTAATTTGTATTATCTTATACACAAAATTGTTCTTCAATTATTTAATTTTCAAAATGCTACTCACGCAGGAGATTTTCACTAATATAGTGTATTGCTCCAAAATAATATGCATATTTGATGGAAGGCAAATATTTTTGTAAAACTACCGAAAGGAAAAAAAAATACAGTTCAGTATTTTAAAAAAAGAAACTGGAGATATTCCAAAAAGGGTAATATAACACATTATTTTTATTTTTCAGATTCATTCATACCAATGTATTTGTTTTGTTATAGATTGCATCGCTCTGTAGATCTAAACTACTGATGACTGGTCTCTAAGTAATAAACTATAACTAAGTTACGAAGACCTAAATGAACTCTCTCTCTCTCTCTCTCTCTGGTACCACACTCTCCACCCGATTTCTCCACTTCTTCACATGTGAATTTTGGATTTATATCAGATTTGGCGCTCAATATTTCCCATAAAAATCTAACAGTTTCTGATTTTGAACCCTTGATCTATAACTTATTTACACTGCTTCTTCCACAAGAGAGTTACAGTGTACCATAACCCTTATCCAACACAAAAACCTACAATATTTTTTTACACTATATGTTGATATGTATGTGTGCTTCAACATTACGAACATAAGTAAATCAAATTTTAAGACAAATTTAATTAATTATGGACTAAAATGTATAAAAATAGTTTTTAAATGTAAGTAACATATAATTTATAAAAGTTTAAAGGGTTTATATATATATATATATATATCAACTATCTCTCTTCTTTTGATCAATTAGCTGTGGTACTAGATTTATAGGTCATTATCTAGTTACCTTAGTTGAGTGCCTCATGCATTTATAGTTATATATTAAATATGTATATATTTAAATTTAGAAAAAAATATTCTTATACCTTTTATTCCATCTTTAAAGGAAAGTTTATAAAATTTCTTTCACTTAAATTTATTTAGTTTTTGGTCTAAATATTTAAAACTGAACAAAATGATAAGGTAACTTATAGTTGTATGTAAAAGTTCAGCTCGATCGGCTGATAGAAAGTAGGTTAAAATTTGAGAACAAATTTTGAAATGGAAAAACGTACATATGAATATTGTATGTTAAATGAAATATTTTAAAAATAAAAATGCATTCCATAATTTCTGAATATCTATTAAATAATTAGATAACCAGAAAATGGAGGAATGCATTTAAAGAATTATAATTTTATTTATTTTATAGTTTCTGCGAATACTGAACATACAATATACATAATGTCTACAAACTTTACAATGAAATTTGTCGTAGTTCATTCACTTAAGCACCATCTGTTAGTTAGAACTGTATGCCTCACATAACTATTGAAAGTAATTCCTAATTGATTTCCACCAATTTTTTCTCAATTACCTTAGATATGGAATCAATATCAATTTAAAGGTACGCAGTATCCTAAAAATGACTAAATATCGAAAATAATTTTTCTACCATATTTTAATTGTATGCTTTTTCTCTCTTTTTTTCTCTCTCTGTATGTGTATATATATATATATAAATTTTCATAGCTTTAGCTACATTATTTAATGAGTTATTTAAATTTTCCTTAACAGTATGCTATTAATTTCATTGACCTTCGTAACTCTAAATTATTTTCTCTCAGCTTTTTATTTTTCTATAACAGTCATATACTTCTCTGATACGGTTTTTTTCAATCATTGTAAAGTTTTGAAACTTTTCACAGCTGTTTTGCCTAATATGTTTGATAATTTTGTGTATGGAATGAGGATTTAGATAAATAGTTATTTTTAAAAAAGATCCACAAAATTAGATGTAGTTGTTTTTTACTGTTTTTCGTAGAGTCTAAAAGAAAAAAAATTGTAATATTATAAATAACATTAGAACAACTAAACTCTTGAAGAAATTGTGAGACACTTTTAATTATTGAGAAAAAAGTTATTTAAAATATTTAAATTGGTGGAAGTATTAGAAGTTTTAAAATATGAAATACTTTGAAAAAAAAATTGAAATTTTAACTGATATATTATTTGAAAATGAATTTTTTTTTCTGAAATGCACATTTTATGTACATTCAAATATGGTGAATAAAGTATTTTTCTTATAAATACATAATTATAAAAAGGTTCTCTCTCTTTACCCTGTCCTCTTAAAATTGAATTATATCAAAACATTAAAAACAATAAATTATGAAAGGTTAGAAAATTGTAACAGGCAAGAGATTTGTATTTATAAATCTCTTTTTTTTCCATTTTTTTTTTCATTCAGAGAATTTAGTTTTTAAATCAAAGAAAATATGCCAAATGAAAAAAAAATATCCCAAAGATAAGCAGAAGAATAAACTACAAAAAGGAGCTTTTATAAATTTATTACATCGAACATTTTTTTTTCACTTTTTTCATGCATATTTATTTTATTCTCTTCTGACACTTCAATCGTAAAATTTGATAACACCTTCAAAATGCTTTGAGGTATATATCTCAGAAGGTCTATGCTTCATGCTCATTAATAATGATATCTACACCTCATTAATCTAAATATTGTTCACTTTCCCGCATAACCAACGCTCTTTTCCTTTCCGGTAAAGCATGGCATCACAAACTCATTAGAATAAATCGTCCTCAGAAGTTTTAAATTAGCGGTTATCGTAATGCGTAGCAAACGCTTCAAACGGAAATGGAGGAATTTTTATTCTCGTTGCTTCCAAGTATGTAATACATTTTATTTCGATATTTAGGAATTAAGGAATCTGAGTTTTAAATTTAATTTTAAGTATTTTCAAATTATATCTTAAATTCCATTCCCCCAAAATTTAGAGATTATGCATTGCCTGTAATTACCTTCCAATGGCATAACAGGAATGCTAATGTCCCGCTACAGCGCTTGTTTTCTCTTCATTTTCTCGAATTTGATGTGGTTAATGAACACTGATTTTTTTTATACGGAATGAGTTTTTTTAGAAGAGGATATGGAAACATGTATTTATTACTATCATATTAAAGTAATTTTTTTAATATCTCAAATCTATTTGGAAAAATCATTTATATACTTCTTTATACACAAAATGTGAGCAAAAAAAGCATCATTATTAAAATATAATTTGGTCGACTCAATGAAAGTAATCTATTTCTAATAAGTAACCGGTTATCTGAAAATTTAGATGATTTTGAGGATATTTAACTTGTTTTTACCTTTGTTATTTTTATCAATGACTACGTTTTAGTTGTTTCCTATACATATTTATTTAAAATTAATTAATTTCTAAATATTATAACTGGTTGCGTAAGGTAATTCACTTCAGACTCGTCATTCTCTATTTCTTACAATCTCAATATAATACTGTTTTATTTCCATTAGAATACCCTTTCATTCACTAACTTTTCTGTAATTTTCGCTTTCTATATAAGTAAATGTTTTTATACTAGCTACGGTGATTTAAAATTTACCTGTTAAAAATTCAAGCACATTAAATAACATTGGACAAAAATTATTGCTTCCAAAGTGGAAATATTATTAGTAAAAAAATAAAATTCAAACAATTACTGGTTGTCAAACAAAAACATAATTTTTTTTGGCAGAACCATGTAAATTAAATCGATTGAAGTACCTTCTAAAGCATATAATGATAGTCTATTTAAATTTTAAAATACCATACTATAAAAATAAAAAAAATACCTCACAAACATTAAATTTAAAGTATCTAACAACATGCTAACTGCCTTCCTTGTACATCTTATTATTCACAATAAAGTCTAAAGAGCAAATCTTAATATGTTTAACTACTAACTGAATAAATATTCCTCCCACGAACGCAAATTAGAATAGTTTAATTTTTATTAGTTAATTTTTTAAGAAAAATTGTAACTTTTCTAATAACAAATATTATATTAAAAATTTTAATCAGTTATTATTCAAGTGTAATTAAGACATGTGCTCGAAATTGAACTTGTAATGGGGTTAGTAAGCCTATTTCCTTTTAACTATACTTTTGGAACATTTCTAAGGGGCTGTTTGATTAAAGAGACTCGACTTATGATCTTTGTAAATCAGTGTTACTATGTAAATCTAAATGTAGTGAATAAAGGTGTGAAGTTGGGCTAGTCGTAGTTTTTTCTTCCCTAACCACTGTGACTTTTTGATAATTTGAATTGCATACAATTTCAATTCCTTACCAACCAAATGAAATGTGATCAGATAAATTAGATGAAGAAAAGAAATGTAGTTAATTGAATTAGAGATAGTGATATACAAGCAAAACAGAATTGAAAGGAAAGAGAAGGGAGATAAAGGAGAACGACAAGGTGACAAATTCTGTAGATTAGAGTGAATCATCGTAATTAATCTTTTTGTTTGATGTAGTTTGAAGTGAATCATGGTCAGAATAAAAGGAGTGGAATCTGTAATAATCGAGATGTGCTTGAATGAAATGAATGATTTGGTAAGCAAAAACTTCATTACTTGAAATTTTTCTAGGATTAACTGAGTTAAGAGAAATTCGACACAGAGACAGCGACCTTTTACATTCTTTGATATATACTAAAGTGTGTTGTCCTGCTCATACACATTTTCATTTGGATTTTTGAATTTAATAACTACTTAATTTTACTTTAAGATTGCCGTAGAGTTAAATAATGAAAGAAACATATCACAAGGTATATAAAAGAAGGAAGATAAGAGAGCTATGGTAAACATAAGGCGAGCAGAATACTCTTTTGACAGGAGAGTGGTGCAGTTCTTGTGGAAATAAAATATATGTATAAAATATGATAAGCTGAAATTACTCAGTGCCTGAAAGTAATTAAATTACTTTATTTATTTTTACAATGTTATTAGTACACTTAAACTAATCAATGTCCAAAAGCAATTTTTTCTTTCTTTCTTGTTATTTAAGAAACATAATAATGCTATTCAAAAATATAGAAAAATATTACTCTAATTCTATTACTACTGCTCTCTTTAACACCTTCACCAGGAGTTAAAACGACTTAACTTCTAGCCTAACGACTTAAAACTATCTTGAATGGGACAACTCTTTTGATCTAGTTGATAAAAGCGCAGCTCAAAAGGATCTCAGTCAACCATTCTTCGGATCCAGTGGTCCGGGACTCTAAAGTCAAATGTCTCCCCCAAACGGGGTAGAAAACATATAACGCAGAACAATCGAAGAATTTTGTAAAGAAAATAAAAGTTAGATTTGCTTATGAATATTTTATAAATGTTGTCTATCTTAGCAGTTAGCCGAAGAAAGTTCGGTGGATGACTTGTTATAAACCCATTTAAATGCAGATTAGTTAAAACAGATCGATGCTAATTTTTAATAGATTTAATTCCGAAATATAAACACTCACAAAAATATGAAGTACTGAAAACTGAGATCAATCTCTGTGCACATTCTTTAGTTTTAGAATAATTTTGTTCCGGAACTTGTTTCGAAAACTCAATAGTTGACTCAATAGTTTTGTCTGAAAAACTGACTCGAGAAAAAATTCACAAAATAGTGTCATTTTGGAAAAAAAAAAAGTAACACTATTTTGTGAATATATATTTACCAGATGGATATTTTTCAATTTCCAATTGGCAGCACTAAATAAGCTGCTCTTTCAACTATTCGTATCTGAAATGTGGCTTCCAAAAGTAGTGTAGCTGCTCTCTGTTATGGGAGAGGAGAGATAGCGGACAGAACATAAGAGAAATCAACTGTAGTTGCAAAGAATTTAATTGAGGATTTAAAAACAAGAGAGAAATACATATTGAAAAATCTAAACTAAAAGAATACTATTGGGCCTACACTGAGATTAATGTGAGATTAGTCCGGACTGTGACCCACCCTTAACAGTGGTTTGATAACTGTTAGTTTCTGATTGTCTTTTGTAGTGTGAAGGTTTGATCCGCAGGCGTGATAAGCAACTTGATGTTTCATCTTTCTTAAAGGAAGAATAAAGTTCGATTTCATTTTCAATACGGAATATTAGTTTTGAAAACTATGTTTATTTGGGATGACACAAAAATGTGCTAGTAGTGCAACAATAGAGTCGCAAATTCAACTTAAATACATTATATTCTTGAAACTGAGATGCATGGAATGAGAAAAATATATAGGTACCATAATGTATTCATATTGATAACAAATAAATTTATTTATATTTAACAAAGAATGTATAAACACACGTTGGTACTTTTGAAGCATTTCAGTTCTAGAAATTCAGAAATAAATCTCACATTAAATATCAAATGTGAAGTTATATTCAACATCGAGTAAGATTTGTCTTTTTCATATGTTGTTTAAAAGTAAGAAAGTTTTGCGTTAAATGTATGAATATTTTTCTTTATTAATTAAAGTGGGTGTCACAAAAATTATAATTATAGAAACTTTTAGAAGGAACCTTGTCTGATAAAACGGATAAATTAAATATAACTTATTTTTATATCTATCTATATGATTAATTATTTTATAATCTCATTTTTCTTCAATGATGTTTTTCAGTCGTTTGAATGAATTTCTAAGATGTTTTTTAAAGTTTGAATAGTTCAATTAAGTACATAATGAATTTTTAATGAAAAATATTTTTAATAAACTACAAAAACATTTTATACCTTTTAAAATAGTCAGTTGAAGCAGCAATATTTTTTCCGTACATAAAAGAAAGGTTTGCTAGATTTTGTTAAAATAAAAATTTAGAAAACAATTTGTACGTAACATATTTTAATAAAAAGCATTTTTAAGAAATAACAAAAATCTAATATACCTATTAAAATAGTCAATTGAAGCAGCGATTTTTTTTCATCTTCCTATTTATCTTAAGCGTAGTCATTTATAAAAGAATTCAAATGCAAATTAAGGGAAAAGAACGTCTTTGTTCTGGTTTCTATAAGAGCATCACCTTAATGAAATTAAAAATAACTTTTAATTTTGGTCGAAAAATTCATTTAAATATTTTTTAAAGAATTTAAATGAAGATTTGTTATTATATTTTTTGATGGATTTTTAATTGACTTTTCTTTTCTTCATAAAATTGCTTTTATGGAATTAATGTGATATCATTAATACGATTGGCAAATATTATTAATAAAAACATTTAATACATCAGTAGGAGAAACATTTAATGTATTTAAATTGTACATAAAATCTCAGAACTTATAGCAGATGAATCATCTTAAAAATTAGAAATGAAATTTGAATTAGATATAATTTTACAATAACTGAATTGAATATCTCAAAAAGGTTTCAATGGATTTCGTTGTATGTCTGAAATTTTGAAAGTTCTTCTTCCAACTCAGTCGAATCTTAGTACAAATCCATGTAACCTAATATAAAATTTAAACCTTGAAATTGTGTAGTCATGCATAATATAATGCAAAATGTTAACTTAGTTTAATTAATTATCTAACTTAATCTTGAGCAATTTGCCAAAGCTATAAGAAAGTGTTAATATCTTAAAGGGTAAGAAAAAAAACCATTACCTTAGAGACTAATGACAATTGCTTTAATAATTAAGTACTGACACCGGTAGCCAAAAGTAATGTTAGTGAGTTCATCTCCAACTTTGTTTCAGTTGAATCGTAGGTTCTAGACCTGGTATCTATACAAACCCATCATCTAGCAAGGTTTATTTACGTTAAATCTATCGAGACTAATTCCTCGCTTTAGGATGTTGTGAAAGTTTGGAGAGAAACGTATTTACATATGTCAACTCAGGTGTCGTCCTTGTATAATGACCGGGAAAAAATTACGAGTTCCATCGATAATAACCATAGTATTGCTTCTAAATGTAAAGTTAATAATCGATAAATAATAAATAATTAAGTGTCCAAATGTTCATGTTGATTAAATATAATGTGCTAAAAGAATATTAATACATTGTTATGACACAAGTGAATTATATTTTCGTATTAATGATCAGTTTCCCGTGTGTATTTTTAAAAAAGTAGCATATATTTCGAGAAAAACGCGTGTAAATATATCAATGTTCTCAGACACAAAATAAACAAACCCATTTCAAAAATATTTATATGGAATTTTTATATTCCTTCACAATCCGCTTTATTATTTTATGTTAATTTGTAATTTATATTTTTTATGTTAAAAGTATTTATGTGTGATTTTACATATTCTTCCATAATCAGTTTAAATAATTGTTTCCTGTTACGTACAAGCATTGCGTCTTTCTGCTACTTCAGCGTATTAAAAGAATCATTTTGGATAGGATCTGGTCTTAAGAGATCTATTGGATGCACTAATATCCTCAACTAAAAACTAGTTGAAGAGCTTGAAAATGTATTCCTTATAAAAATTTTAGTTTCTTTCAAAATTCATAATGTATTTATTTACAGTCAGATTCTTATAACGTGCAAAGTTTCCTAAAGAAAAAGTTTTTAATTCATACAAAATCTAAATTGAATGTGAGGAGGACAATTTTTTTAACTGGAGGGTATTAGTTTTTTAAAGGTTTTATGGGTACGTCTTTAAAAAACGTTTGTGGGATATAGATTTTCTTATTATAGGCAACCGGGGCTGTGATTAAATTTGATTGCTAGAATTGTGAAGTGAGTTATGAAAAAAAATTATGAAACTAACTTCATCTGAAAAATTGCAAAATATCAGCAAGAGAAGAAAAAAAAAAGAAAACGCTTAGAACATTCTCTGTTTACATTGATTGATAGACATGTTATTAGAAAATTAATGTTTAAAATATTCGTAAGAAAATATTAATTAAAGTTTTGAATTGAATTAAAGTCATGGTATTCTGCATAATATAATGATTTGCTTAATCATTTAATGATAATATACATATCTCAATGACCAAAAGAATAAGTAATAAAACACTCTGCTTTAATTTTGTACATATTTTAAAATTATTTATTAAAAAGTGTTTATATATGCTGTGTGAAATACTGAAAACAATTGCAAAATTTTTAAGTAATTATATATAATTCAACATGAAATTGAAAATTTATTTGCGTGATCCAAATTTCATTCTGAAAAATACTGAGCATGGGAATGTCTAACTTCTAAAAACTCAGCAAAATTTACGTAAAATTAATTCAACAATGTAAAAAATTAAAGAACAAAATAGTTCAAGGTACTTTAAAACCCGGTGAACCGAATTAATTGTTGCAAAAACTTTGAAAACAATCATTTTTCTTCTCTCATTTGATCTAAACTTCAAAATTTATCTCAAAAATATGTCTCGGAAAAATTATTTTCAGGGATTTCATTGATCAAATAAAGCTAATCATTTGTCACATTTTCAGATATCCGGTTCTCAAAAGCAGCATTTTTTCAGAATTACCAATACACCTTTCAGTAACAGTAATCAATTTAGAATATTAACTATAAGACAAAAAAAATCAACAGTACAGAAAAATGACTTCTGATCAACTCGAAAGTCATCTTTCAGAACTATTGAATTAATAATCTAAGTTAATCAATTGAGAAGCGATCATGTTTTTTTAAAATGGATTCGAGAGCATCGATGAAGCTCATAAAAAAATGAGGCCAGTGAACATTTATCTGGCATTATGCCAGAGGACAGGATTGCAAACGACATTAATGTAAGCGCAGTGTCATTCTTCTGGGAATCATTTTATGGGTTTCTTTATAAAGGGATACATTTGTGAGAACTCAATTAATGATTGAATTAGTTAAACCGACAAGAGTAACGTATAATTTTTATGTGCTTTATATCCTCGTTAATCGAAAACGCATTCTTTGTCGTGAATTTATGTTATCCTTTGTTAAAATTATTAAGAGGTATAATTGGCTTTCATGAATAATGATTGAGAATTTTCTGATGCAAGGAACTTTATGAAAAATCTAATATTTGATTAGTATTACTCAAAAAACAAAGTTTTTATGACAGGAATATATATTTAGTCATCTTAATGAACTTATAGTATTAATAGTTTCTAGTAATTCATCGCAAATAAAAGCATTACAATTTTTCCGGTAATAAAATAAAACCTATCTTTAAGTTAACAGTTATTGCTCATAGATTTTATTTCTGCCGTATATCAAAAACTTTCTTGCTTTATTGTACAATAAATAGTTTTAATGTTTTATGGTTAATATAGCTGAAACTTTACACTTTGACACACTTTAATTATTCATTCCATGAAATAGATTAATGTAATATCTCGCTTGCTATAATTTTATTTCATGGTATGTAGATTTTAAAAATTTACCAGTACTTTTTAATAATTTAAAAAATTAAATTTCAAGTTCATTCAATATACACTTCTAATTCCTTAGAATGACTTACGATTATTTAAAATAAATTTTGATTACAAATATTAACTGCTGTAATTTGTTATCATGTATAATACTAAGGAAAATAAATTTGCCTCTTCATTAGTGCTTCGTTTATTGAAATTAATGAAGGTTAAAACTATAAATTATTCCTACGTGTTTCTTTAATATAATTCTTAACTATAGTATTACCCATATTCATTCGTGAAAAACACATTCATAAAAACAAGAAAAGTGATATACAAGAATACATTTTTACGTTTTTTTTTTCAATTACTCATCTAAGAATTTTGTAAAAGATTTGTACTACCCCGATATTGCTTCCTTCATTTTATGTTCTTAAATTTATTTAAAACAGTTATGAAGCAATTGTCTAATGAATAGAAATCACATAGTGATGATAACCAAGTGTTTTAATCAGGTGTTTGAATTGAATAAAATTCAATTTTCAATCAACTCTATATGGTACAGTGGTCCCAATAACCGTCTGATCGAAAGTTAAGTATAATAATTTGATGTGCTTCTTACCAAACTGATAGGGTCCTGGTCCTTAGAGGATTTAAGGGCGATGGTTCAAATCCTTGACCTTTTTGGACCCTCTCTGCGTTCATTCCTAAAGCTTCTTACTTAACGCAGGTCTAATACAGATGTCTTGAATTGATAACTTTAGTTCACTATCTTTATATATATATATATCACTCCAATCAACTAACTTAATTACCACTTCTCATATTAAAAGTTTCACTGATTGTATAACCATCTTCTCAATTCTAGTTACAACACTTTTATAATTCTAACCAAATATGCATAAGCCCTGTTTTATCAATTGGGAGATATATTAAATTCAAACAACATCACATGAAAGACCCAAAGTGTTAGTTGAAGGGTAAAATGAGGTATTAACCACATTATAAATTTAGTCTAATTTTGATAAGAAATTTTTAAGTAAAACATGTTAACAACTGCTTCTGTATGTTTCTGAACATTCTACAAAAAGTAAATATGTGTTATTGTTTCCTTTTATTTATTATTTTTTTTAAATCATAAAATGTTAATAAATATTAATTCATAATAACGTAATTACAAGACTTTTTGCGGCTGTGGTAGACGAGTTTTCATGGTCGTGAGACTGGCCGACATTTTCTCCGTCGACTCGTGAGTTCCAATCCTGATGCCACTAAAATTCCGTCATGCAGTGGGCCTGATGCACGTTAAATAAGTTGAAGTTCCAAATCCTCATGTTTGCATGGAGTGGACGTTTGGAGAATGGGGTGCGTCTCAGGAGTCGTTCTCTTTACTTGAACGAGATTCAAAATAACTAGGACAGTCACCAATAACACTCTTGTTGTTTGTAAGTAAAAAAGTAAATGAAGAATCATTCAATCAATCAATTTGAAAGATTTATAAAAGTATTCAAAAAAAATGTGCATTTATTAAGAAAACTGCATCATTGTGAATTTATGAGAATATTATTGCTTTACAGTAGAAACTAAATAATAACATTTATAGGAATGCACTTTAATTTAAAGTTGAAAGCAAACAAAATTCCAGGCTTATAAATACCTTATTAGTTATGTGCGAGGATTATTATTGCATTCCATGTACATTATTTAGTTTACAGTCTACTGGAACCCATGCTATAATATTACAAAAAAAAAAAAAAAAAAAAACTAAACAGTTTTGCATTGAAAAGTAACTCTTAAAATATTTTTTTGTTGTTTGCAAGATAATTTGTAAAAGATACGGCATAATTTCGTGCATTTTTTTTCTTTGAAGAATAACAAGGAATGATAAGAGTGGGTAATTTGAGAATTATCAATTAGTAAAAGATTTTCTACCATGCATTTTCACAACAATTTTAAAAGAAATATAAGAACCTGTTTAAAAAGATTGAGATTCCATTTATTCCAGTAAGCCCAAAAAAGTCAACTTAGTAAGAAAATTAATTAAAACTTACAACTTAATACCGAGCATAAGTAAAATATGATTGTTGCACTAAATCCAAACGAAACTTAGTCACGAAAACAAATATCATTTTTTATTAATTTAAGTTAATTAAATGCATTAAAGTTTTCATGCTACTTATTGTGAGAATTCCAATACTGCATTTAAAAAATATAATTGGATCTATTTAATAATGTTATCAAAGAGTTCCTCATATTTATATGATATTTGATGAAAATTTTATTTTGAGACCTTATTAAATACATTTTAAACCAACCACATATTTTTAAAAAGTAAAGATTACCTCAGAGAAATTTTGCATGAAAATAAATAAATGTATTTAATTATCTCCATTATGACTACACAAAAAAGTGAGCTTTTAAATCAAAGCATTATTTTCCTCTTTGAGCTACAATCTCTAATTCGGGTAATTTATAATGTCTTGGATACTTTTAATTAATGCGACATCAAAGGAATAAAAGCAAATTAATATTTTCTAATTTAATAGGAGAAATAGAATACCTTTATTAATATTTTTCATTCAAATTCTCCAAACAGCTTTAAATTCAGAATTTTCTTTCTCCCGTAGCCAACCATTTTAATATTCTATAATAATTTTTGGTGTTCTTAATGTTTATTATTCTTTCTTAAGTATTCAGTAAGAAAGTATATTAGTTGTGTGTGTTCTTGTGTATGCGCTTTAAGTATTCAATAAGGCGGATTTAAAAATTTGAAAAGCGCATTCCTGGTATAAATCTTTTCTTTACTTATTCAGCCAGCCATATAAAACTAAGAATTTACTCAAAGTAGAAACTTGATAAGAAAATATATACTAAGAAATTACAAACCAAAGTTTCCATTATGATTTAGCCACTTTAAAGCATTTCAAGAATTTGTATTTTCTTAGGATTTCAAATATATATAATAAGTAGAATATAAAAGAAAACTTCAGACTTTGTCTGAATTCTATGAAGTAACTGCGTATAAAATAATTTCAAAAAAAAATCAAACGCAATAATTCAGTAACCAATATATGAGTAACATCACACTTCAAACGACTTCATATGAAAGAAGGCAAAGTTGAATGAAAATTTTTCCTTCTACTTTCCTTTACTTAAGAGACTATTTTAACACATATACTTTTATGAGAAAAATACACAAAAATTTATGTTTTTAAGATTGTTTTATCATTATACACATCTTAGAATAAAATAAATTTCCTTTTTTGATAAAGTTAAAGAAACAAAAATTGTCTGCCTTCTATTTTCGAAAATTGTTAATCTGTGCTTTTGAACATACATAACTGATAAATAGAAATTATACACACACACGCACATATATATATATAACACATCGATCAATAACTCCCGAGTCTAACATTGAAAACAACATTTTTTTTGCAAAAATTTTTTTTATTCATCAACATAACACCTTTTGTTAATCACCTTTTAAGATTGATACAATCGTTCAACACTTTTCAAATCTTTTTCTTCTCCCCAATTTTTCGCAATCTTTTTATTGCGAGTAAATGTGAACAAACAGCTTTCCTGAATCATCGACTCGTTGCTGTTTTGTTCCATCAACAATCTTGCTGCCGGAAAAACCTTTTCACTTCATGAAACCTTTTCCTGGTCCGATCGGCTTAAAATTTTGACACGTTTCACAAACCTTGAGTTAATTACTCTAGAAGACCTGGTTACTGGTTTACTACGCGCCATCCTCTGGGTTAGTCTCGATTTATTGATCAGTGTGTTATATATATATATATATATATGAGGTATCCGTCTGGACAAGACACCTCCTGGGGCTTCGGAGTGCAGAGGGGAAAGTTCGATGTTAGCCATTTACCAGTTCATTGATGAGGCTCGAAGTTGAATCATTATTTTATTTTATGGATAGAAGAGATGAAGAATATTTGCAACATTGCTACATACAAGTTATTTCTATTTTCTGAACTAGTTCCTGGGAGAAAGATAGATGGCAACCCAATTTTATCGCATATCGGCGATGTGCATTACAACGCGCACTGGCTTTCGGAGTTTAGCTACATCAGGAGAAGAGAGAAGGCGGAAAAGAGAAGAGGAGAGAGAAGGGCAAGAACTAAACGCTTCTAGGTTTTGTTCAAGAATAAGAGGCGCTGCGTGAGCTATCACATGAGGCTGATTCGTGGTGCTATCTATTGAGAAACTGAAGAACTAGTTTTGCCATATTATTGTAAAAAACAGTTCATAAATTGATA